>JASDQU011027784.1:10459-26868 GCA_032191745.1 Picea mariana | reverse complement strand
AGAAATCATTTGCATTTGTGGTTGGTGGTTGTGAAGATCTATATTTTTAGGTATAAATAGCCAAACATTCGCCTATTTTCAAGGGGAGAAGAGAAATTCCATGGGTTGTATTTAAAAAAATATAATTCATGGATATTTTTTTGAAGGTAAAGTATAGTTAAAATGCCAAATTTTATGAGCTATTTTAAAGATGCACGAGCTTTCGAAATAAACTATGTAGTATATTCATAACTTTCCCTTAATTTTAATTCTTGTAACTTTATAAATTAATTCTCAATTTATAAATGTATAAGTGGGGACAATGGAATCAATGGATTTGAACAAGAATATATCACCTTTTAAGTACTAAGGGTTGTGGATGTTAGAATTGCAAATGCGAAAAACACAATTCACATATGATAATTAACAATCACACAGATAAGAAACACATGGATTTCACGTGGTTCACCCAAACGTTGGGCTGTGCCCACCAAGCATATGTATCGATTGTCTTAACCATATATGGCAACTTCTTCCAGGCTTCATACTCTGGCAAATTTGGAAGGAAAGAAACATAAGGATCTTCAGAAATTCCCATCTCCCTTGGCAACATTGCTAGAACCAATGTTGCCTCAACATCTTGGAAACTATCAGCCTTCATCATTTGACTGCAAAGGATTTGATGGGAACATCTTCTGAACCTATTATCCTTTAGTATTGGAACATCCCTCTTGCTCAAAACCCACCCCCTTCCCCCTTCTCACTCCCTCTTCAAAGCATCCCTTCAATTTGGACTCCCCCTGAGGAAGGCTTCATCAAACTCAATTTCGATGGAGCCTCCAAAGGTAACCCGGGAGCAGCAGATTATGGAGTGGTTTTCCGAAATCATCATGGACACATCCTTCTCATTAACGCAGGCAGCCTAGGCCATACTACGAACAATGTAGCTGAGCTTTGGGGGCTCACTAGAGGATTGCAATTAGCAAATGAACACAACTTCACCAAGCTGGGATGCTGATACTGTCAGCCCAGTCTTCCTGGTCTAGCGTTGGCCACTTCTGCCACGAATCCTTCCAGAAGAGGGTTGTTTTCCCATTCCGAACTTCCCAGAAAGTGTGATTTGTTACCAGATGTTGATTTTGCTTAGCTACAGCCCAGATTAAAGATCCAGGGTTGTCCCCATTCCACCTGATCAAGTTCCTCTCTGCCATATTGGGTGCATACTTTCCTCTCCAAAGCTTGGCTCATAAGTCATTGGTTTTTTTTAGCCATCGCCACCAGATCTTGGCACTAAGGACTTTGTTCATGATTGAGGGGTCCCTTATCCCAAGTCCTCCCTGAGTTTTGGGCTTGCAAAGTTTTTCCCAACTGATCAGTGCGATGTTTTTACCTGTATTGAGGCCCTGCCATAGGAAGTTCCTTTGCAAGTTTCTTATGGCTGTAAGGACAAAATTAGGGGTGGCAAGCGCCAAAAAGGTGTAGATTGGAAGGGCTTGAAGCACAGCTTTGGGAAGAATGAGGCAGCTTGGAAAGTTTAGGGTTCTGTAGGTCCAGGAAGAAATCCTTTTGGAAAAGGAGGAGAGGAGATGCTCCCAAGAGGTGTTTTTGAGGGCATTGTCTAGCAGGGGAATGCCAAGGTATTTGGATGGAAGGGAGCTTTTGGTGAACCCAAGGATGATAGAGATATTGTTCTAGATTGGGGCGGCGTATTGAAGAAGAAGATCTGGGATTTGTTTTTATTGAAGTCCACTCCTGAGGCCTCAGAGAAAGTTTGAAGGATCGAGAGGAAGGAGTGTGCTTCTTTAACTGTGGGGGAGCCCATCATCAGGGTATCATCAACNCATGCAGAGGTAGACCCATCAACGAGTTGCTTGCTATGGTTGCATGAATGGATTGACTAAGACCCTTGGCCATGATAATGAAAAGGAAAGGGGACAAAGGGTCTCCTTGTCTGATTCCCCTGGAGGGAGAGAAAGGACAGGAGGGAACCCCATTAACCAAGATAGAGAAAAAATCCGAGGAGGTGAGATTTAGAATCCACTCTACCCAAAGGTAGTCGAATCCAAAGGCAAGGAGCATTGCACGCATGTAGTCCCAACTTAACTTGTCAAAGGCCTTAGAAAGATCAAGTTTAAGTTTCATACCTGGAATTCGGGTCTTATGCAAGGAGTGGATAACTTCATGAGCTAAGACGACGCTGTCCAAGATCTGCCTACCTTCGACATAACCCGATTGTTCTGGAGAGATGATCCCTGGTAGAATGGTCTTGAGTCTTCTAGCAATCACTTTGGTTAGGAGTTTGTAGATGACGTTGCACAGGGAAATGGACCAGAACTGTGTGGGGTGAGAGATCTGCCCCTCCTTGGGTATGAGGGCGAGGAAAATCGCGTTAAGAGCTGGGAGGACTTGTCCTGAAGCTCAGGAGTCTTTAATGATTTCCCAAACCTCTTCCCTGATCATCTGCCAACAATGGTGGAAGAAGTCGCTAGTGAATCCATATGGACCTGGAGCCTTGCCTTTGGGGTTGTTCTAGAGTGCCTGGTCTACCTCCTCAATAGCAATGGGCCTGAGCAGGGAAGAGTTTTGTTATAGAGTAATTAGGGTGGGAATATGCTGTGTGATCTTGGCGATGGCTTGAGATCTATCTGCTAGGGGTTCCATGAGGAGATCCTTGTAAAAAGAGACCAGTTCCTTTTCCAGTTCCTCGTGGGAATGGATAAGTTGGCCATTGGTGGAGGTTAACTGAATGATTCGATTGGTATGTCGTCGTTGAATGGTAGTCTTGTGAAAGAATTTTGTGTTTTGGTCACCTTCCTTGAGCCATTGGATGCGAGATGTTTTCTTCCAGAGAGTCTCTTCTTGGGCTTTCCTTGCCTCCAGCCATCGATTAATATCTGCCTCCTTGATTTTAAGATCTTCCGTAAGACCTTTCTCTCAGATCTGTCTCTATGTCATGCTCATTTGTTCTGTCAGCTGCTTTTGGGAGTCAAAGATGTTGCCAAAGGTTTGCCTGTTCCAGAGTCTAAGTTGTTGCTTAAGGTTCTTGAGCCTTTGCTGGAATTGATACATTTTGGAGCCATGGGGTACCTCTGCCTCTCTCCACCAAGATTGGATCTTATTGTGAAAATCTGGGTTGCTGAGCCAGAACTGCTAGAATTTGAAGGGTTTTTGACCTGGGGTGGCAGGCACCTCCAGCCAGAGATGGATGGGCTAGTGATCCGAACCATGCCAATCGAGAATACTTGACTCCGGAGCTGTTCCTTCCAGCATGAGGGACTTAGAAATTAGGAAACGATCCAGTTTGCAAGCAATTTGGTGTGTTCCAGTTCTTTTGTTTGTCCAGGTGTAAGTGCCATTGGGGGTTTCCAGGTCTATGAGGTTGTTGTTGTCAATGAAACTATTGAAGTCACTGGCTTCCCGATCCAGGCGTCGAGTGCCTCCTTTTTTTCTTTCAGGTTGCGAATGAGATTGAAGTCTCCCCCAACAATCCATCTTTTGCTCTCGACTAAGGCAGACAGGTACTCCAGGTTGTTGAGAAAGGCCTACTTGTCCCTAGGGCTGGCTAGTCCATATAAATTAGTAAGGCGGACAGGTTTGTTGGAGCCAATGAGCCTGTAGGCTGCTGTAATGGACCAATTGGTAGTGATGAAGTTTTCCATGATGGTTGTGTCGGGGTTCCATAGCATAGCTAGGCCTCCTACCGTGCCAGTGGCCACTCTAGAAACTGCCTCCCCTTGCTTCCAACAGTAGGGGAGAAGCCTGTCTATGTCTTCGGTGGTGCATTTTGTTTCTTGGAGTAGCATAATGTCCGATTTTTCTGCCAAAATCAGTTCTCGTAGCAACTTCTGCTTGCTACGTCCGTTGAGACCTCTTATATTCCAGGAGATGATCTTCATGAGAAAGAGGGGGGAGGGAGAGGGGGAAAGCTATCCGAGATAAGGTGGATTTGATCGGAGTTCACCATGAAGCGACCTATCTCTTGTATAAGCTTGTTTGTTGATTTCCTTCCCCTTTTCTTTTCATCTTTCTATGGTTTAATCTGACCCTTTGACTGATTACCCTGTATTCCCAGACCCTTACTGGATCTGGCTGTGGATCCAGCTGAGGAATTGAGGAAAACTTTGTGCACTTTCCACAATTGATTTGAGTTTATGGTGTACAGTTTATGGTGTCAATAAGCATGCTCTATATGCTCCAAGTCCACTCCTGCTAGTTCGTGCTCGTCAAGATCCATCTCAGCATCTCCATCTTCTTGCTCCAAGTGGCTCTCCATTCTAATATCTGGATCTATGGTTGAGTTGCTTGGATCATTTTCCTGTATTGGTCCTTTACCCCCTGTGCCTGTTTGTTGGGGTGCGCTTTCCTTCTGGAAATCTTTGGGGTTTTGGGGGTCTGAGGGATTCTCTGGTTGATCTTGTAGTATCTCATATTTATTGCTGGTGGATGGATCCTTGTTTGTCTGAGTTATATGTTTTGTTCCTGCTTGTCTTCTCTTCCCTTATGACAGAATGTAGCCATCCCTGTCTTTGCCAGCCTCTGAGTTCCCCTCTTTGTGCACAACATTGAGGTGGCATTCTCTAAAGAGATGTCCATGCTCATGGCATTTTTGACATCTGAATGGAATATGTTCGTAGTCGATGGTTTGCATCCAGTATTCGTCGTGGTACTCTAGGATTATGGATCTCAGGAGCGGCTTGGCTATGTTCAGGTATACACAGATGCATGCATATGAGGTGTATCTTCTTTTCTTTGTGGCCTCCGATGATTTCACATAAACCCCAATAGTATTTCCTATGCCTGCCAGAACCTCCTCCAGCTAGAATTCTTGGGGTAAGGAGTATAGTTTGATCCATACTGGTGCATGTGCAAAGTCTTCCTTTTTAGGGTTGAATTTCTCTGTCCAGAACCTTAAGAAAAGTCATGTTGAGTTGAAAAAGTAAGGCCCTCCATCAAAAATACGGTTGCGGTCCTCTAGGTTGTGAAAGATGATGGTGAAGAATCCCTTGGAGCCCAGCTACAGTTCATAATGCCCCTTTGGATTCCACCAGTGTTGTATCCATTTGATCAGGTTCCGTTCTGAGGGCCAGAGCGCTAAGAATTTGCCTACTAATGCGTAGTCCCTCATATATTTCTTTTGTTCCTCAATGCATGGTGAATTGATGATGTACTTCGGGGCTTGCAGTGCTTGTGGGATGCATTTTCCTGGTAGCCATGGCATTGACGCTGTTTTCCTTAACCGAGTCAACATCCATCTCTTTGTCCTTGAAATGTCCTTCTGTCATGAGCTTTGAGCATAGATCTGGGGGAGGCTTGAACGTGGGCCACTTTGATCCCTCTCCCATGCTTCCATTTGCTGTTACCCGGCTATAGGAGGTGCCTTTCAGCCCTCCCTCCTTTAGAGTCATGAGCCCCAGCAGGGCGAAGGTTGTGACAATGCGGCTGAAACCCTAAACCTAAGTTGCAGAGTGCATTCCTTCTCTTGTGAAAGTTTTTTTATCCCCAATAGTAGTCTAGAAATGATTTACTACTTACCACTACCTGCAATTATTTCTTTCTCTTATGACCTTGATGCTTCTGCCATAAACAAGAAGATACATCTATCACTTCAGATGCCACTTTAGTACTCTCTTCCATCTTATAAAGGTTATCAACCTTTGTTTCCTTCATCACTACTAAACTACCTTTTGACAATGTGAGTGCTCCACCTTGACTTGTATACTTATATCCACAAGAATCCAACACTCCCAATGAAATCAAAATTGATTTAAGCTCAGGTACATATCTAACATCTGTTAATTCCCTAACAATACCATCAAACATCCTGATTCTAATACTGCCAACCCCAACATTTTTACAGGGAATACCATTTCCCATAAACACTACACCCTCATCAAGAGATTGGTAACAAATGAACCAATTTCTATGTGAGAACATGTGGTGGGAGGCACTTGAATCTAACTGCCATTCTTCTTGATATTGTAAATTACTAGAAACGAATAAAACTTAATGAGTCATACCTGAATTGTTACAACCAAATTTGCTTCCTTCGTAGAGTTTTTCTTGGATTCCTTTCTTTTCCAACAATCTTTCTTGAGATGTCCTGTTTTTCCACAGTACCAACATTTTTCTTTACCCTTTTTGTGTCTTGACTTAGATCGAGAAAAACTTCTCTCATTCTTCTCTTTAGTTCAACCTCTAACCAGCATCACCTTTGAAGTTGAGGTTTCTGGACTAGATGTTCTCCTCATCTCCTTAGCGAACAAAGCTCCCACAATAGAGTCACAATCTAAAACTTCTGTTGAGCTAAAGCTAATAGAGGTGAGTAGATTATCCCAAGAGTCAGGCAATGAACACAATAGTGTAATAGCTTTATCTTCATCTTCGAATTTAACTTCCATACTAGATAATTGAATTATAAGGGTATTAAAGGTATTTAAATGGTCAACAGTTTTTGTACCTTCTTTCATTTGCAAACTATACAACTGTCTCTTCAAGTAGATCCTTCTCATCAAGGACTTTGTCATATATAGAATTTCCAACTTGCTCCATAAGCCTGATGTTGTATCCTCTCCTACGATATTAAATAGAACATCATCTGCCATACATAAATGAATGATACTAAGAGATTTTGCATCCAGATCTTCCCATTCCTCATTTTTCATGGCTGTTGGATTCTTTAAATTTCTTGCCAATGCTTTTTTCAACCCTTGTTGCACCAGTAAATCCCGCATCTTGAGCTTCCAGAGCTCAAAGTTGCTTTTACCACTGAACTTTTCAACTTCAATCTTCGAGCTCTGCATATTAGCCATTAGCACAAAATCTCCTAATTCCAAAATCATTGCTTATAATAACCAAGGTCCTTTAAAAGATATTGTGGAGAAAAAAATGGTATAAACTCCACAAGGTTTAATAAAAAATCATTTTACCAACCTCTCCTTTTATTTAAAATAAAAAATAAAAATAAAAACACCTTTTTAAAACCTCCACCTTTTAGATATTATATCGAATTCTAAATATAATAAACCTTTACTCAATTAAAAAATGTTTTTACTTCATCCACCCATGTGACTTTCAATGTTCATGCTTTTATAAAAAACAAATTCAATTTTTGAAAAAGACCCAAATACCTTAACTTTTTCACGGAGAAAAAATCATATGAATGTTTTTAAAAGGAGTTTCATTCTCCTTGGACCATTTAAAGGGAGCACTAGTTTGAGCTAGTAGCTCTCCTTGAGTATGGATGGGGGAGTGCTAGCGCTCCTTGACTATGGATGGGTGAGCGTCGGAGCTCTGTGATGCATACACAGGGTGCACAAATTTTACTGAAATTAAAATTTCATAAGTGTGATAGCATCGACACGCCTCTAACACTACCTAGGGAGTGTCGATGACTTTCTACTCAATTTCCTCCTGCAACACCTACTCAATTCACTTTCTTGCACCACGGATCTCACCTCATGGATCTCCAATGCATCTCTGATACCAATTGTTAAAATTGAAAATGTGGAAAACACAATTCACATATGATAATTAACAATCACACATATAAGAAACACATAGATTTCACGTGGTTCACCGAAACGTTAGGCTATGTCCACCAAGCATAGGTATCGATTGTCTTATTATTCAGATCATGGAGATTACAACAGACTAGAAAGTTCTCACTCTGTCTCTCTTTTGCCTCTATGGACTTACATGAATTTATACATTCACACAACAAACTGAGTATTAAATGCAATCCCTATCTATATTCTAACTTGTTCTATTTAGTTACAACCAACGTAGAATAATAGGATCCAAATTCATCAATGGAGAAATTCGTTGTCACCAAATCCCAATAGTGGAAAATATAGATTTCCATCATTTTCTTCTCATAGTTCATCGTTTTGTCTCTCTTGCATTTATTCACAAGCAAATCCTTAATGATTGTACATCTTTCTCATTTTGTAGCGAGATGCCTCCATTTATTTAGAATTACATGAGCTAACAATAGAAGCATCTCTCGGATGTTTCCACTCCAAATCATTAAAATAGTTTCCTTCCTTGTATCTTCTATAGGTATTTTCTATAGATATGTGTTCACTATAACTATTGGAACAATATAAACTAAGATGCATTTCCAATGAAATCTTTCTATGCATTTTCCCATAAACTAAGATGCATTTTCCATGAAATCTTTCCCATAACATTTTTTCCAAGACAATCCTTGTATCCATACCCACTTTACAAGTAGTGAGAAATAAGCACCTACTCTACTCATTTCACTTGTTTTTTGAAGTAGTCACCTTCTCTTAAACATGAATCTTACTTGGTATACTTTTAATATTAAACAAATATTGGTAAACATGAATCAGTACAAACAAGATTATTAAATGGTGCATAATGTTGTGGGAGTGGGCTAACTTTTCTGGCAGTTTTTCCACGGCCCGCTTTTAAATGCTTTTAAATTTCCGGTCAATCCAGAACTCTGATCAATTTTATGAGTATTTGGGTTGGTTTAAAATGGAGAAAAACCCTTGGGGTAAGGTTCTAAAATGCATAGAAATTTGATCCATGCAAAATTGAGACTACCCCTGAACATTTTCCTAAAAAACAGGACTTGGGAGGGAATATTGCTCTCGAGTTAGGTTACTCCTAATGTTGTGCTTTATTCTATAGGATATTAGTCTGTGTCTTGGATGGTGCTTAATGTTGTGAACTTTTTTCTATACGAGATTAGTTAGTGTCTTTTAATTATCGATGACCCCGAGACTTGATTGGGACAAGCACATGCAACGTGAGAGTGGGAGTCCAAGGAAGGACATTATCCTTTCAATTCAATTGAGAGATTAACAAGAATGATGAACCGCATAGACCGGACATAAGTGCTGGGGTAAAAATCATCCTTATGTTTTTAGTTAATAATGTATGTTCAAAACTCAAGTTAAAAGACCATTTCTTATGAGAATACCTTTTACCCAACACTATGTTTGGCTTAGTCCAAGTAGTCCCTATGTCACATGGTTCACTAATCTTCTCTTCTAAAGTGTCGCAATGAATTTCAACATAAAACAACATATATCCACATTGTGCGTGCACCAACAAAGTTTCTCTATGCTTAACCAATAATGTGCACACTACGCGCACCATTATTATGTGCGTGCACACCGTGCACACCTGCACACCAACATTTTTCAGTGCGGCGCCACAATTTAGTGCGTGCACCTGCACACTAACATTTTTCCACGCGATGCTAAAATTTAGTGCGCCCACTAGCACGCAAACATTTCTCCGCGTTGTGCCAAAATTTAGCGTGCGCACTAGCACGCCAATATTTTCTGTGCGGCACCAACTTTTAGCGCACGTGCCCGCACGCCAATATTTTCCGCGCGGCCCCAAATTTTAGCACACGTGCCCACACGCCAATATTTATCCACCTAATGCCTAATTTTTACATATCACAATCTTCTACTATGCATCATGAATTTTTAGTGCTCCCACCTGCACTCATTCATTTTTATGTGCATCAATTCCTCGTGAATTTCGTTGCAGAAATTGGGGATTTTACTTAACTTTTTCCCCAATTTTTTTACCATAGACATTTTGCAACTACGAAATTTGCTTAATTTCACCCTGATAACACCAATTCAACCTCTGTAGCAACAAATCTTCATGGGTTGACATTTCTGGAAATAATTTCCCCAAAATCAAGTCACGAATTGAGAATTTTAATTACAAAACTCGCTCCATTTGTCATGGCTTCATTGTAACTTCAACTTTGACCAATTCCAAGTCTGAATTCACTAGAAAATATATTAAATCATTAATATCTCACCACATGACTGAATTTCTCCATTTTCCCATGAATTTAACAACAGAAATTGGGGATTTTTCCCAATTCCACACAATTGTTGTTACTTGTTACCATGGATGCTTTGCAACTCGAAATTTGTCCAGTGTGAAATAAATCATCTATGTAATTTCTCTTCAACTCAAATTTCTCAGCCCATCCAGGCTCAGTGTTGAAAAATGAAGCTTTGATACCATATTGTAACGTCCCCAGCCATACCACGCCGAGCCATGATACACCAGAGAACACTTTCATTCTCTCTGCAGAACATACTATAACATACCCAACATCCAATTGAGCTATGCCACATGGATTTTTCGAACTGCATGCAATTAAGATATATACACACAGAACTCTTGTGGAAGAATTATATATAAAATGTAAATAGACAAATACATTTTGTAAATGCACAGATTCATACTAAAATAATAGTAAACATATACATGCAACATATACAAGCAATACCCATAAATATAAAGACAGTTATAACCACACATAAGATAAGCCCATAAAAATACACACGTAAATAACAATGCAGCATGTAATTTTTTCACACAGTTGACACTTATCTTGGTAAGAGTTTAAACAACTATGTGCAAACCTTCCATGAACCTTCCAGCCTTAGACCACACTGCTCATCACTCTTAGCAGTGGGTCACCCCCGAGATGGGACTAAACTCCACTTGAGTAAAGGGATTCCTAACTAAGATAATGGCTCATAGACAACAAGAAAGACTCTGTCACAGGTGCCAACTCAAACTAACAGCCTACAATCCCTCATTCCCCACATGCCTATCCCACCCCAGGAAGTGTTCCCCTTATCTGCTCAACAATCCCTCAGCTGCCCCACTTCCCTTCCAAGGCTTCAACAATAGGCCAGAAAGGAAGTCTTAGAGCCCTATAGTTGTAGTTTAGAACCCTTAGGAAATCAATTCCTAGCAATTATCTCACCCAGAGAGGAATTTCTCATGGTCTTGACAACCCGCCTCTTCAATATCCCACGGGCCTGACACCTCGCTTCTTCAGTCTCGCTCCCAAGATGACCAGGTACACAAACATGTGTGGTTATGGATGCAGGTTCAGGTTCAATGACATGAAAGTATGGAGGATATTTGACTACCTAAGTGTAAGATCATGGTATCCTCCAATGATGGGGGGAATCCTAGTAAGCATGATGGAAAATTAACTAAATCCAAACAATATGTATGCATGTCCCCAACTTGACACTTGTCATGTTTGGATCTACTTTGGCCCACTTGTCCCCCAACTTTGGAACTTAGGAGAAAATAATTACCCATACTTTATACTTTAAGAAATATTAATTAAATATTCCTTTTTGTCTTAAGCTCCCCAACTTAGTCCATTTTCCTTAACTTTTAGCCCCTCCCTTTCCCTAACTAATAGATTTTAGTCCCCCATACTCTTTTATCGTGGTCAGTCTATGCGCAACGATGTATTTTATATTAATGATGAGACATTTACAAAACTGGGCACAATCATCTTTAGCATCTATGCTCTTCGGCCTAATCATCACAAAACTAGCTCACTAACCTATAAAGCACAACATATACACAAAGGCTCCCTGGCCTCAAAATCACGCGCACTTAAGTTGCTACGCGCGGTATCCTAGATTGTGCACATTTTATCATTTTACTGCATATTACATGCACACACTATGCCATGAAAGGTGCATAGAAAAAATGATATCAACCAACTCACCATCTTAAGTACATTCTTATTTACAATTGGGTTCAGCCTAGGGATATTACAATCTCGACCCACTTAGTGAAGTAGTCTATGACCATGATGATGTGATGATTCCCCCCAGCTGAAGTTGGGTTGTGTTGACGGGTGTTTATGACACACCGTCAACGGGAAGGATAGATCCGTACTTGGGTTGTCTATTTAACCCAAGTAGTTTGGTATGATCTAACCTGACAGGTTTTATGGCTCCGTTAGCCAACTAGGATCCTAAGAACAACTAAAGGAAGTGAACTAACTAAAGATACAATTCTAATGATCAACACATTAACTACAAAATTTCAACTAAGAGTGTTAATGCATAATGATTATATATAGTTTATAGGGTTTGCATAAAACCTTGTGAAAGTAGTTGTTTGAGATAATGTTTCTAAACAAGATTAATTATGAACAACTTATTCTAATGTTATAAATATCAAACTAATAAAGAACGAATGAGTATGATTGTAATGATATAACAAAATTAGACAAAGCTAATTAACGTCTAAATAATGAAATCACTATTCATTCACATATAAACAAATTAAATAAATTATACATTGACTAACCCCTAGCTGACCAACATTAATAAACTAAAATCGTCTCTCTGTGTTAGTGTGAGTTCCTCTTGTCTCATGTTAAGTGAAAACCTATGACAGAAACAAGCATAATACTTCCTGAAGAAATTGAAAGAAGTGTTTCATATTCTAGAGAGAGTTTATGATGATAGAAAGATAAATAATTATATATCATGTAACCTTGATATATCTAATAACTGAGAATGAGAGAAGTCTCAATGCTTGGTAACAGTGTGATCAACCATTTAGCATCAGATGTAAATTCAAAATACTAAAATAGATGATCAATCACAGGTACAAACTAGACCAGAAGATAACAAACAACATAAAGAAAATCATGATATAAAATATTATGTGGAGAAAAGACTAAAGCTAATTCAACACAGATAACATTTCATATCAAAACATTACATGAAAAGACAATAAAAAAAACACACACAGATTACACAGGTTTAAAGCCAAAGATCAAACTACTTTCTCATATAATTTCAAAAATATATGTCCATTCTATGGTCTAGGAAAAGCATGCCTCTATCATGAGGCAATATAGTTATTTAAACATGTTTTTGATCTGTTACCTCCTATCATGCAAGATAGAGGAAAATCTCTTAAAATAGGTTTTTCACTAAAATAGAGCAACAAAAGATACTCCTCTTGGAGTCTTTTAATCAAAAAATATTTATATTAATGAACATTATTTTTTTCAAAATGGGAAATTACTAGACTATTAAAAGGATAAAACCCATAACTCCTTTCCTTAAGCATAGTGCCATAATCTGTTGTTTACCTGAAATGATAAAACAAAATCAAGATTTAGATAATAATCCCAACAAATACTTTAAACAAACTGGCTACAGAATCTTTCGATTCTGTAGCTAGTCTCAAAATAAAAATAAAATAAAAAATGAATCTAACTATTATTTCTCAAACAACATCAAATTGTAAAAACAAAACAATTATTTACCAATTCGAAAATTTGATAGAGAGGCATTAGACATGTTTGAATTTATAATGGTATTGAATTTTGTGGAAATTTTGATGATCACATTCCCAGATCGCTTAATACGTTTTTTAGCCTAATGTGCATTTGATGGAACATAGGCTCTCAAGTCGTTGTTATCCCTCTCAAGCACTGAATTCCCTATGACTATCTAGTTCAATTGTGCCTGTAGGTAGGGGACATCCCAATAATACCTTACAATCCAATCGAAACAATTTTTAAAATGCATCGATTCTATGCTAGGCAAAGGCTAAGTCTGCTCTGCAGTGGGTATTTTAACCTCTTCCATAATTTGTTTCAAATCATGTTGTATACCTGAAAAACCTTCCTATTTCTTAAAGAATGGGGGAAGATTTGATAATAAATCGAACTATGGTGTATTAGCATCGATATCATCCCCAGGGATGTGGTCATCGATATCACCCTCAACATCTCGATCATCGATGTCATCCTCAGAAAATCGATCATCGACCTCAATCATAAGGATTGGTTTCACATGATCATGCTGTTGATTTCTTAGTGTTCAGGAAATAAGTCATCCAAGTCTTTTATTTTTAAAATTGATGTTTGGAGTTCTTTGTTTCTTTTGCCTACCCTGTTTCTTTATATCAATTTCATTTGAATCAAACTGAATTGGCTCCAGATTAGGGACAGTAAGGATTTTATCCTTTAGATCATCCAAAACCTCTTCTAAATATTTCTTGGGAATAAAATCACATCTCAATTTATTTCCTTTAGATGGATTCTGGAGAACAACAGGGTTTTCAACTATAGACACAGGGCTCTCTTGCAGATTGACATGTAGGTTTTCCATAGAGGAGTTTGATCGACAGGGACTGGGAAATTCATTAAT
The DNA here is from genome assembly GCA_032191745.1 of Picea mariana. Classification (NCBI taxonomy): domain Eukaryota; kingdom Viridiplantae; phylum Streptophyta; class Pinopsida; order Pinales; family Pinaceae; genus Picea; species Picea mariana. The sequence goes on along the minus strand of JASDQU011027784.1, from coordinate 12,889 downwards.
ATCAAGAGGTAAGTCTGTCATGTTTTCAGGTAGGAAAAAACCATGTCTATACATGAAATCATGCCAACTATCCCCAGCTTTAGACAAATGCAAAATCACTAGAATTCGGATGAGGTCGTGATGTAACAAACTAGAATGGGCATTTAGGTTTTGTCTCTGGCGGAACTTGGCCATTTTGGCCATTTTTTGCAGGCTCCTAAGTAGATAAAATGGAATATTCAAATTAACACCCATAAATACCATCAATAAATGGACATGATACAAGAATACCAGACCCTATCTACCCTCACAGGTAATAAATTTCTTAAGAATCAACAACAAGCCATGCCATCGCGGTTTAAATAGAACAATGGGTGTTCCTTTTTCACTGTAACGCGATTTCTTGGAAGCCATCAATGAGTTCCATGGGATGCCTTCGAACTTGAGGTTTTTAAACCAATGAGGTCCCTCTTGGGGCAATCTTGTAGCCTTTGCAATCGAACTCTCGGTCACCTATAACTACAAATCCCCAATTTTAGCCCTCGCACCATCGAAAGTATGGGAAAATGCTTGAGCCAATTTGAGGTTTAAACCCACAAATCATTTTATGAACCCATCCCAGCCATAAGCCACAAGGTCATACACTACATTGTCATGTGAGAGGAGAGCCTGTGAACCATTGGGCTCAATCCTCACCACAGGCACCATTGATAAGGTTACACAGAAACAACAGGAGTAGCGAAGGGTGGGGTGTCTTTGAAAAAACATGAAATATAGGATGAGTTCTTCATATTTGGAAGAAACCCGGTACCCAAGTCTTCAGAAAGCTACCATAGAGACCATTTGGAGCATTGAGTCGATACTAAACCAGAGGAATGCGCTGAACGAAAAACCACTCTGTGGAATGAATGTCAAACCCAAACACCAAAACTTACCACTTGAAGCAATGAATGCATGCCTGTGCTATGCAGGGTGAAGGCATAATGCTTGAAGGTATGACTTTCAGTCCTATAACATGACGATGAGACCATGATAAGACTCCAAGGGGTAGGATTCAAATTACAAAAAACACCAAAGTTTTTTTGATGCGCACTCATAGATATGGTAATGTGAAAATAACAAATAATCAAGGAATAGAATGCCTAAGTCATAACCCAAAGGTGGAAAACCCATGTGCTATGATAAGGAATCAACCTATAATATGATAGGTTTACAATCTTTAAAGGTTTAAGAAAATATTAGATACCCTTAGGTGTTATCCAATTTATAAAAGGAAAGTCCACAAACTGTATGATGCCCTAAAACCAAAGCTTATTCTAATTTCATGCTTACAGTCATGAAATTGAACAAGAGAAACGATAGATAAAAATAAATGAACTCATACATAGAGCTAATCAAATGAATCTTTTCAAAACCAAAAGATGAGAAAAAAAAAATTGCAAGGAGAAGGAGGCAACTACAATTTTTTTTATCCCATTAAGACGACATTTTATAATGATAAAATTGACATGAATATTTAGCTGCCAACAATGGAGACACGCCGGGGTAAGCAAATATATCTGGACCATCAGAACTTTAATCAGAGAACAAATAACTCATATAGTTATTAGAAACAATTAAAATACAGATCAAGCATTTTGACATTAACTTGGAAAAATAACACAGTCGTATTATTGAATAAATTTCTAGTCAAAAATTTTAATCCAACATCTCGTTTCGATCAAAGGGGTAACGATATTTATGCAAGTAACTCTAATACCATTGATAGGGTCACTACTGCCAACATGCATTTATAGCCTCGATAGGGACATCATTTAACCCTCTCTAGTACTTTGATCCCATCCAAGAGTCATCCATTTATGATAAAAGTATCTGATCAATTTAAAAAAAATACCTGAAGATCTTCGAACCCGACATTTCTTCATTGCCAGCAGGCTTGTTTAGTACTGTGACAACTTTGTCTTGGTATCATGTGTGCATTTACCTGCTGCTAGCAGACTTGTTCAGTATCCCAATGGGTTTACACACAATTCCCACACATTACAGTGCTTCCAACTCTCTAAAATTGTTTGTAAAGAATTCATGATAATAAGAGAGCGGAGTGATACAGAAAATTTCACAGCCAAGCAATGATAGGATTGATTATTTTTTCATTCTTTGAAAACTGATAACTGTAATCATAATTTGGACATTTAGATTTAAGCCAAGAATTCATCTCCAGGATGGGAAAGCACTATGAGTTGTTCTCATTAAAAGAGGGACGACGTGAGAATTTTTTAAATATAATCGTGTTTCCTTGAGATCTCAATGAAAACCGGGAACAATGATTGGACAACGACTTACCGAAACCGATTTGAGTTCATAATTTAGTGTGCAAATGCTTTGAACTGTTATCAAACTGCTACTAATGAAATATTAAATTCCCCTACATAATGAATGATGATTCAAAAA
>JASDQU011027784.1:0-10089 GCA_032191745.1 Picea mariana | reverse complement strand
AAATTGTTTATCTAATTTTATAGAGGAGGACATTCCTCTTCTTTATCTTTATGCGACAATTGCAGAGAGGGAAGCAAGACATGTGAAGGAATGATGGATTATCCTCCATAAATGAGGAAGAAAGGAGAATTACCAATGGAAACTTTTGGGGTGACTCTATTAGCCCAAAGTGCCTTGTACAACACATTGTGACAATTTTTGTGGTTTTCTGACATTGTTCTCTTTAATATCTTGATCATATTTTTATTCGTTGATTTGGACAAATTGTTCCCTTGAGGGTAATAGATGGAAGATTATTTTAGTTTAATCCCTTTTTCTAAAGCGAATAAATTCATATCCAAGGAGGAAAAATAAGAAGCATTGTCAAAAACCAAACATTCAGGAATTCTGAAATGAGTGATAATATGAGAGTTTAGAAACGAAACTACTTGATTTGTGTTGACTACCTTTAATGGTCAGGCTTTAGACCATCTCGTAAAGTAGTCTATTTCCATGAGAATGTACTTGTGTTGTTGTTAGGAAGGGGGATTAATCGGTCCTATAATATCTAGGCCCCATTGCTGAAAAGGTGTGTCTACCATAATAGGTTGCAAAGGGAAAGCTGTTTTTTTCACTTGTCTTGCAGCCTTTTGACAGATTATACATTTGCAGGACAAAGTGTGAACATCCTTAAACAAGGTAGGCCAATATTATCCATCCCTTAGTACTTTGTGAGCAGTGTTATCCCCACCAAAATGACCCTCGACATCACCGAAATGAAGTTCATCCAACACCCTTTCAGATTCCTCCTTTTCTAAGCAACGCAGAAAAACACCTTCAAAATTATTTCAAAATAATATATCATTAATTAATTGGAAAGATGCATATTTAAGCCTTAGTACTCTTTTGTTTTTCGAATCAAGTCTATGAGGAGAAGTTCCATGCAACAAATAAAATATGATATTATCATAGCATGAATTGGGCATAGTTTGTGTACAATTGATTTGTGTTTCGTTCTGCTGATTTGCAGTTGATGTATTTATTTGATTTTCTAAATTTTCAACTGAACCAACTACCAATAAACAAAGGCCTTGACCTTTAACAATTTGTGCAAGTACTATTTTGAGATCATATTCCTGAAGTGATTTCATCCAATTTTCTCTTTTCTCTCCCATCTCTTTTTGCATTAACAAATTTCTTACAGTAGGGTAAGGAACAACAATTTTTGTTCTGGATTTTAACAGGTAAGAACTAAAATGTTTAACTTTTAAAAAAAAAGTGTATGCATGTTGATCTACTGCGGGGTAATTTAGTTCTTCTCCTTTAAAAGAAGAGCTCATAAATGAAATAGGTATCCCATTTCTTTCAACATTTTTATGTGTAAGCAAAACAACATAAGATCTATCAAATGCAAAAGTATACAATCTAAAATCCTGGGAAAAATCAAGACTCATCAAGGAAGGTGCTTCAATTATAGATTTTCTAATGGAATTAAAAGMTTGATTCTYTTKTGATCCCCATTTGTAYAAKACTTCCTTTTTAATCAGATTGTGTAGAGGTCTAACCATTTCAGAAAAACTCGTAACAAATYRTCTAACAAAATTAATTTTACCTAAAAAGCATGGCCTTTTTGGAAGAAGGTGAGGGAAGGTTGGCAATGGCTTGGGTTCTTTCAGGATCAATTATCATTCCATCTTTAGAGACTACAAACCCAAGAAATTTCCCTTGTTCTACTGCAAAGACTGATTTTTTAGGATTGAGTGAAACATCGAACTTGCGACATCGTTCTAACACAGCCCTAAGATGTGACAGGTCATCCTTATTTTTCCTTTCAAAGAAAGTGGCATCATCTAGGTAGACCACAACTGACTAATTGATAAGGCCACAAAAAGCAATGTCCATTTCCCTCAGGAAGGTGGCAGCGACATTTATCAATCCGAAAGGCATTTTTCTGTAGGCATAAGTGCCCCATGGGGTATGGAAAGTGGTTTATCGGATGATCTGATGGACACATAAGGACCTAGTTATATCTCGAGAAACCATCTAATAAAGATAGTCTTTTAGAACCAGATATGTTTTGCAGAATTTCTTCCATTACAGGAAGAGGGTAATTGTGTCTATCAGAGGCTCGGTTTAAATTGCAAAAGTTGAAACAAAGTCGAATTTCTCCACTCTTCTTCCTTACTGTGACTAAGTTGGTGATGAAAATCCCCCTTCTCCCCTCGAGGCTCCTGAAATCCTGGTCTATGATCGATCAAGAAACTAAGTCAGATTGACTCTTTGGGTCTCTGCCAGACCCCAAAACCATTTACATATGCCCTTCCTCCAAATGCACAGGTTGTATGGCACCCGTGGGACCTCTCCTAAGCGTTGTTCAAACCTCAACACCAAACAGTCACTATATCTTCTCTGGATAAGCCCCTTCCTTCACATGACCATGGTTGTGACCACTCGCCTAACCCAAAATGTGCTTTGCGACTTCGCGTGTCGGGTCTTTGCATGTGATTCACCCCGACTCTCTCGACTTCCGAACTCTTGAACTGGTGCCTAGCTAGCACTAGCTACTTCCCTTAACCTTCATTAATGTGACCCCTCGCTATGAACTGGGGCCAATATCTTGAGCGCTTCATGAATTCTCACTTCATGTGGTTGGAAGGTTTCTTGTCTCCCTTCTTCCGACTCCTGAACTTGCGCTCGCATTAGATCGACGGTCCACAATCCCCGCGATCCAATGGTTCTACTCTCCCCTTCGTGAATTGCGACTTCACGTTTCCCGAGATTGAAAGATGTCTCATCTCCGTTCTTCCGATATATGAAACCCCGAATCTCCTCTTGCCTCAGATCAATGGTCCGATACTCCCTGTGATCCAATGGTTCATGCCTCCTTCACAAACTTGGGACTTCGCGTTTTGAGACTTTGGAAGTTGGCTTTCTTCTTTTTCCCGACTCCCAATTTTCTGCTTTCTAGATTAATGGTCCAGATCTCCCTGTGATCCAATGGTTGAGATCTCCTTCATGAACTTGCAACTTCATGTTTCACGAAGTCGGAGGACTGCTCACCTCTCTTCCCCCGATATCCAAACTCGCGAGCTTTTTGGGACCAGATCTACGGTCGACACTTTCCTTCGATCAATGGTTGTGATCCTTTCGCAAACTTGGACTTCATGAGGTTTCTTACCCTATGCACTTCCAAAGGGTTAAATCCTATGCCCTTACCTCTGCATCCAACGGATGTTGGTCCTTCATGTCCAGATCTAACGACTGAGATCTATTCTCCCCTTGTATGCACTCCTCCTATCTGGACTCTGATTTGATGGCCCAAATTTCTCCCTACAACCAATCTGACGGTTGTTGTCGCTCCTCCTCCTGAGATTATTTATTCTCCCGGACTTGGAAGAAGTTTCTAAGTGTCAAAGGCTTCACCCTTTGATCTTTCTTCTACGAGTCGACCGCTCCGGATCTTGATTTCTCCTAGGAATGCTATGCATTCTAATATTTTAAACTTGAAATAAGTTCTCTCTATGCTCCCTCCTTTCACTATCTCTTCTGAGTTATTCGATTTACTCAGTCTCATCAGGGTCTCACCCTTATCCGTCTTTCAAAACACTTTCTGGTGCCCTCCTGGAAACCTCTGTGCTTGACCTCCTGAGCTTTGGCAATGAAACTTGTCTTCGACTCTGGCACACACTTGCACTCTGCATGAAAAATTTCACTACCCCTCCTAAGATTCCATCTTTCTCAGTCTCTAAGGGACTCAACCCTTCTACTTCCTTTCAAAGGGAAACTTCGTTCCCACTTGGAAATCGCCTGCTCATGCACACCTTGCAGAGATTTTCCTTATAGAGTGTTCAATAACTTTGTCTCCCTATGCCTTCTTTGCAATGATTCCTCCTCCAAGGTATTCAATAACCTTGAGGCTCTCCTATGATTTTGTAAAGGTTTTGATGTCTCCTCCTGGCACGTTCTTTCCTGAACTCGATTTGAGATTCAGATGCACACTCCTTGCACTGGCTACATAGTTTCCAATACTCTGTTGTGCACTCCTTGCATAGCCTAAAGAACCCATAATAGTTTCAACAAAATCACTGATAGAAAATTTCTATCTATACCTACATATGAAATATCACATACATATACAACATCAATAACACACAGATAATCATTCAAAGAACACATGAACACTCAGAAAACTCATAGGCAGGAAAAACTACATTTTCTATTAATCTGAATGTCTGATTACAATGTGTACAAAATCTCTAACTGCAATAGAGTCTCGGCTCTCTCCAAAAACTATTCTCCCTCCGATTCTACCACAATCCTCTATGTTCAACTACCTCATTTGGGCATACAATATTCCTCCTTCTACTGGAAGGTTCCTCTAGGGTTCCCTCCTTGACTACTCATCTACCTAAAAACCAGAAAACCCCAACTGCTACCTAATTTTTGTTACATTCAACACTAGGAGTGAAACTCCCAGACCTCTCGCTATCATACAATTTATGAGCGTTTCTCTATGATTCAATCATCCATTCCAAAACAAATTAATAGAAAAGTGCCAGCTTTTAGTTTCTCAAATTTTAGAAAGGCACACTATGACGTTGAGTTGTCCCTCCACATGGACTTGCTAATGATGCTCCATCATCATACTCCACAGTTGGGAAAATCATGAGATCCTGCTCATGGCTCCCTTTGCTCTGTTGTTGAGATCCTCTAGGGTCCCATACTTTCTCTTAGAGATGTTCATCTGCTACTTTTACTTGTTGCTTCTTCTGTTGTTGTTTTTGTTTCTTTTCTATTTCTATGGCAGGTCTTCCTTGGTTCAACTTCCTCCTACTAACATTTTCTTGTGTTGACCCCAACATCAACCTTTTGATTTCTTTGATCACCTCGTCCAACTGCTCAACTGGCTGGTCCTCGTTTTACAGACTGCTCTGCTGCACTTCCTCCTTGTCAATGGTTAGATCAACCTGATCTCCCTTGATTTATTCATCTTTTATGGTCTTAGCTTGCCACCCTGCTGTAGACTCCATTTCTGCAGTCTCATCACTGAGTTGCTGCTCAATTTCTTTTTCTGACAGATTGGCTTCAGTCATCTTCTCTTGTGTTGGTTCAACTCAAACTTCTTCTAGCTTCTCCTCAGGATGGTATGCTCCTCCACCTGTTTCCAATTTGATCTGTTGGATATGCCTACTCTGTATATTTACCCTTGTTTCGAGGGCCTCCAATTCCTCATAAAACTCAACAAAATCTATGTTGTTTGCTTCCTCTTCTGCTGCAGGCTCCAATGCTATAGTTATCTCCCTTTCAATTTCCTGGTTGAAAATTTTGAGCAATTTTGTTGAATTCTCCTCTCCCACAATATGCATGACTATCTGTTGGAAACCATTTTCTGGTTCTAGATTGTTCAACCAATCCTCCAACATCTCTAACTCCTTCTTCCATTGAGTGAGCAATTTGTCTGAATTATCCTCTTTTTCTATTGGGGCAGACATCAATATCTGTTCCTTCTCCTCCTCTTTGATAGTCCTTGCTAGTTGTCTTTCCTCTGCCGCACCTGCATCACAGACATAGTTAGCTTTAAAATAATTTGGCCTCATGGCCTCCTTCTCAGATTATTGTTGCAATACCTCCTCATGTGCAACTCTTGTATTAGCCTCTGTTGGACTATTTGGCAGGAATATTTGAATTCTCCCAATGATCAGAACACACCTATGATCTTCTTCCATCAACACTCCTTGATGATATGAACTCTCAGTTGAGTTCATCTCTTCTCCCTTGCCCACCTGGCACTCTGGGATTCCTCCTCTGCCCCCCTAGCCATCTATGAGATCCAATGATCCCTCTTCATTGCCCACCTGGAAACTTGAACTTTCATCACTACCCTCCTGGCAGTCTATGAGATCATCCACTGATCTCCTTCCATTTCCCACCTAGAAACTTGAAAGTTCACTTCTTCTGTCCTGGAATTTTATGAGATCTCCTGATCCCATCTCATGGTCCACCTGACAATATGAATTTCAAATGATGTCCTACAGATAGTCTAAGAGACCCTCACTTGATCTCATATCATTGCCCACCTGGCAATATGAAAATTCATCTCTGCCCTCCTGGCAATTTATGAGACCTGTAACTGTTCTCTCTTCCTCATCACTGAGGGTTTCTCCGAATTCTGGCTCACAAATGAAAACTATCTCTTCCTCTGTGTCACTACGGTTTTCAGCATACCTCAGCCATCTTCTCATTTCTTGTTATTTCTTTCTAACCAAAATAATTTGAACAAGCCATTTTACTTTCCTGTTCAGAGGCCATTCGTACCTCCAGCGTACCTTTTCCTACTGCTGCATCTTCAATGTCAGCTGTTCCATTCTTTCTCTTATCTCATTGAGCTCCTTGTCAATTTCTTCTTTACTTTTCTTCTAGCAGTCTCTTCTTCAACCATGCTCATGGCCTTTACTAGCCATATTTTCCATCTTTAGGCCTATTGGCTATCTACCATTTGTTGCGCACCTTGCAACCATCTTTACAAAGCATCAATACTCTGTCTTCCTTCACCTGCTGTCCAGAAGTGAACTTCAACTTCTGATACCATTTGATGTCATCAAATTGTCTCTATTCTCCTTCTCGCCTTTGCCTACAATATGTAGAAAACATTCATCTCTGGATACTACTTGATGTAGTCATATCACCTTCTCTATTTCCTTCTCCTTCTCTATTGCCTTCGCCTGAAATCTACAGATGAAATCAACTCTTATACCTCTTGATGGTATGAGACTATCTCCTTTCACTGTCTCTCCTTTGTGTACTGTCTTCAAACAAAATAATGACTTTCTCCTCTGTCTCCTTTTCCTGAAATATACAGACAAAATTCAACTCTGATACCACTTGATATCAGACTATATCCTTTCTTTGTTCTCTGCTGCAGAAATAAAAAAATTCTGAGCTCTGATACCACTTGATGGTATCAGACTATCTCCTTTACCTTCTTTCCTCTTTTGCCTGCTATCTACAATAAAAAATAAGCTCGATACCACTTGATTCAAACCCCCCCTTCTCCCTTCAGGGTTGTTGACCTCCCGATCTAGGATCAATCAAGAAAATGAGTTAGATTGACTCTTTGGGTCTCTTCTAGACCCCAAAACCATTTACACATGCCCTTCCTCCAAATGCGTAGGTTGTATGTCACCCACGGGCCCTCTCCTGAGCGTTTTTCAAACCTCAATGCCAAACGGGTGCTATCTCTTCTTTGGCTAAGCCCCTTCCTTCACATGACCACATCTTTGACCACTGGCCTAACCCAAAAGGTGCATCGCGACTTCTTGTGTCGGGTCTTTTCATGTGAGTTACCCCGACTCTCCTGATTTCCAAACTCTCAAATTGGATCCTAGCGAGCGCTAGCTCCTTCCCTTAACCTTCATCAAGGTGACCCCTCGCTATGACCTGGGACCAATATCTCAAGTGCTTAGTGAATTCGCACTTCACGTGGTTGAAAGGTTTTTTGTATCCCTTCTTCTGACTCCTGAACTTGTGCTTGTGTCAGATCGACGGTCCACAATCCCCACAACCCAACGGTTCTACTCTTCCTTTCATGAATCAGGACTTCGTGTTTCACGATATATAAATATGGATTTTATCCCTTATTCCGATATTTGAAACCTTGACTCTCTGCTTGCCTCAGATCAACAGTTTAAGACTCTCCGTGATCCAACAGTTTAGACCTCCTTAATGAAATTGGGACTTTGCGTTTCACGACTTTGGAAGTCGACTTCCTTCTTCCTCCCGACTCTTGATTTTCCCCTTTTCAGATTAATGATCTAGACCTCCCCATGATCTAACGGTTGAGATCTCCTTCGCAAAATCAAGATTATCTCGCGTTCCTAAATTTACAGTTTCGTACAGTAATGAGGAACTGTTTGTTTTGCAATTGACTACCCCTCTAAACTTTTCATGTAGGTCATAAACTTTTTCTAATCTTACAACAGATTTGGGGATATATTTTACCAGCTCAGATGATAATTCGACAGATCGAGGATCGGATATTACCATGAAATCTTAGAGGTTTTCATTATGAGTGTTTTCATCGATTACTACATCTTGGAAGGTGTCTTCCATATGTAGAAAATTCATGATCTGTTGATCATCATCAAAGACTCTCCAGTTTGTGATGTTGTTAGGAATCGATGGCATGAATAATAATTCAACCGAGAATGCGTTAGGAGAAATACTTTCAACACGAAACAATTTAGAGGCAAAATTAGCTAATAAATCATCTTTTGAATTACTCGATCTAGGAATGAGATTTATATTGAAAGGGAGAAGTTTATGCATTAAACTCAATACCTCAGTTTGATAGTTTTTTCAAATGCAGCGATAAACAATGTATTGCATTTCTTACATGCTTAACTACAATTTCATAGTCACTGAATATTACCAATTTTTGCACGTCCAGATCCAGTGCCTTCCTTATTCCCTGCAAAAGTGCTTTGTATTATGTTGTATTGTTAGTACATTCAAACTCCAACTGACATGCACTAAATGTTTTATTACCTGTGCGATCAATAAGAACAAAACCAACACCTACCCCTTCCCAGGATTTGGATCCATCAAAATATAAGGACCATATTTGTTCGTCATAAGCAATGTTCGGTGTACTTGGAAAAGTTGTCATCTAAGTATAGGATGTTACATTGGATTGTTGTCCTGGGTTGGTGATAGAGGAAATTTTAGTCATGAAATTACCAAAAAAAGTAGTCATTCCCTGTGTATCAATCCAATTTACAATAGTAGTAAAATGTTCATTTGGATCGTTTAAATCTGTTATAGTTTAGTTGAGATAACATTCTCTGTTTATTCTGATCTTGTTAGGCTATCCATTTTCTAGAAGCCATAAATGAGACCAGTCCATAGAAAAATAGCCATGTAACTGTTCTGACCAATCTCTACTAAAAAATAAACCATACACTTCTGGAATGTCAACAACAATAATATCGATTACTTGGTGAACCTTTGGATTGGATGATAATCTTATCAACAAATTTTTAAGTTCACCAATGACTTTGACATTAGTTCGATCTAACTGAATGATCTTTAAATCATAAGGTTTTACTTCAACGTTAATTTTCTGACACACATATAGAGGCATAACATTTGACGAGGTGCCAAAATCGACCATGTAGTTATGTACATTTCTATTGAAAATTTCGAAAGTTAATAAAAAAGGAGGCACATTTTTTCGCAAAGAAACAACAGAATTCTCTGAACTCCTACATGCTACTGCTATCTCTACAGCTAGCGTTCACATGTGGGCTGTAAGAGGATAGAGCGTGAGTACACGCATTCAGGCCTTATGCAGGCCATGTGTACCTCTGTGTGGCCTGAAAAACACAGTAAAGTAAAAGTCAGGGAAAGATAGTATGGAAAACCAGACTCCCTGCTAGCTCAGACCTTACAGAGACGAAAAGAAAAGACAGGCACAAAAAAACTAGTCTTTAAACTACCCAAAAACTAAATAAAAATTCCAGGAACCCTAAAGAGTATTCTCCCCAGTACGGTTGCCAGTTCTGTTGTTGGGAAAAACACCCTACATACTAGCAAATAGAGTTCAGACTTTGCATGCAGATTTGACCGAATAGAAATTACTTTCTACCTACATCCCTAGATTTAAATCTCCTTTTCTCAATAAATGCATGGAAAGATCCACCTACCTTGTTACCGACATTTTATGTTGATCCTCCATTGTGCTTGATTACTTGTTTGCAATGCTCCTTCCAAAGATGACCTGCACTCAAGACAAACAAAAACTATGCATGCATGCTACTTCTATACTAACGGGTTAGAAATCCAACATAAACTAATCAAACGATATAAAGTTCATCAATTGGGACGGGAAAAGCATTCTCTTTATTACTTAAAATGAGTCAACTTACAAAATTTGAGACCGGCCATCGCTCCTTGAACATGATCCTGGGCTCCTCTTCTTCTGTCCTTCAATTGCTTTGCTTTAAATCTCCTTTGGCATTAGGAAAGGCTAAAGGGTTGGGACAATGGAATATGTAAATGAGCATAGTTTCTTTGCTATATTTTTTCCTCTTCCAAATGGTACCCCTACCCCTT
>JASDQU011027783.1:17558-31682 GCA_032191745.1 Picea mariana | reverse complement strand
CATGATTTAGGGTTTTGGAAAGCTATAAAGGAAGGGTCAACGACCTAATTCATCATTATGCAGATTATGACTTGTCATTGAGGAGAAGAGGCGCATCTCAGGAGAGATAGTTCAGTGTATTCCAGGAGGAAGACACCAGTTGATTGATTTCGGTGTTGAAAGAAACACGCTAGTCACCGGGAAGATCATCTAGGTCTTCCATCATTCTTCATTGATTCTGTAGTTCTCCCATATTTAGGATATTATCTTTTAGTTTCTTATTTGTATTCCGGCTAAGATCCTTCTGTCTTTTGATCTAGCCAAGTGTTGTTATTTAATTTAGCCGCAGTTGCTTATTTCTATTCTGGCTAAGATCCTTTGTTTGTTGATCTAGTCAAGTATTGTCAGTTTATTCAGCTGCATTTGACCATTTTTGTAATCCACAGAGATATCATAATACAAAATTTGCAGTCCTTTATCACATTTATTATTTGTATGATCATTTATATGATGTAAACCCTTGATCCTACACACACATTAGTAGCGTTTCCTAGACTAGCCAAGTCAGGACATTACAATTAGACTATTTTTCTTGCTAGCAACATCAACATAGATAGGATTAGGGTGTTGGTGTAGAATTGGAGAGTTAACTCTCCAAGGCCACAAAACAAAACCTAGAAGTCATTAAAGAGTGTGTAAATCCATTTTCACAACTAGTGTGTTAGGAGACTCCTCTAACATAGGATTAAAGAATGAGGTTGCATTAGGGAAAGTAGGGTTATTACCCCACTCTACTTTTCTTGGTGTTTGCTAGATTGCTTTGACTATAAATGTATGGGGGTCTTGAAGTGCCGGAACTCTCTGTGGGGTAGCACTCTTGAGGCTTTGAACTTAGTTTCCCTACCCATATGTGTGGTCAAAACTTCAACTATTTTCCTTCTCATCGATTGTGAGTTGGTAACCTTAGTGGCCACTCCTAGGTAGATACATAGGTGATTGCAGGTGGGATATAATTGTGGTATCTAGGAGAGACATTCAATCATGGTTTTAGTTCCCTTGAAGGGTTCCTTCCTTAATAAAGGGTACGTGCACTAGTCATGGATGCTTCATGTAAATTATCGTAATTTTTCTTCACACCTTCACTATCCAATCTTGTGGCGACTTCGTCTCCCCCAGAGGCTTGGCTTTTGGAAGGCACCCTGATCCATTGGTTTTCTTGGTTGTTTTCCTAGATTTGTTAGGGGTGTTCTATTTAGTTTCAAGTTTACATTAGCCATAGGATAATTGTTAGTTGGTCATAACATTTTTCATTCACTTTGGATGAGAAACGCTTTGTTTCTCCCATCGACAACAAGGACTTGCACCTATCACGGAGAAACAACCACCTCTGAAGTGGTGAGAGATTGGAGACACAACGTATAGAGAGCCAGACATAATGTCTAATGAGAGTGAGACATTTGAGGTTGAAGTGGTCAATGAGAGTCCTCCACCTCATTTTAACCATCATTTGACTAGTCCTAGCAACCTCGTACTTGTCTAGGTTAGGGAGTTCTTTAGTGAACCTTTTTCCTTGTTTAGTCATTCTCACAACATGTTGGGCCTAGGTGTTGTTTCCATTGCGCCTAAGCCTTCTAACCCATTGACAATTTTTATAGGGGCACCTGAGTGATGTCCACATTGTTGTCCCTTAGTGTCATTGGACCTACATCATCCATGCCCATTTCATCAAGTGTCTCCATTTGGGGGATGTCAACCGTATATGATTTTCCTTTTGTGAGTCTACCTGACATTAACACTCCCATAACATCTATTGCGATTCCCAAATCTAGATCTCTATCCATTAGGGCCTAGCCTTGGCTTTAATTTTGGGAGTGGAACTTCTTTCACCCCTAATATCCCTATAGGTGGCTCAAGAATTCCAAATGTTGGTTTTTTCTTCGATTGGAATATGTCTAGTGGATTTTGGGTTGTTACTAGTCAGTTTGGAGGAAAAAATGTTTTGGGAGGATTTAACATCCCATGGGGTAGTACATTGATTCTTGGTAGCTCTATCCCTTCACCATTTACCTCCATCCCCGGGGGAAATCCCCTTGGGGGAACTTTTGGTCTAGGGAGTAGCAGACCTTCTAGTTATACCATTGTTCTTGGGAGTAATCCCCCTAGGGGAAATTATGCTTAGTTTGGTGGCTACCCTTTTATCTGGTCATATAATTTTGGAAGTTTTTCAGGGGCTAGTTTTGGTTGGGGGAGCATTTTTCCTATAGGGTCCATATCCTCTCCTGGAGGTAAACCTTTTGGAGGAATGTCTAATCCTTTTCTCCCTAGAGGTAATCTTGCTAGGGGTATGTTTGGTCCCAAGAGTAGTCACACTCCTTGGAGTGATTCCATCCCTAGGGGAAATCACCCTCTTGGAATCCCTCCTTCATACAGAAACACTCATAGAGGGGGGATAAGGCTCATCCATGCATCAAGATGTTTGTCATCCATCCCACCTTCATTTTCCAATAAATTGCTGCCTCTTTTGGTGACATTATAATTTCCATATTTCTTGTGTTTAACAAATTACCTCATTCTCCATGATCTATTATGGCTGGCCATACCTGCAAAGATACCATTTTACATGCCAAAGTTCTATGGTAATCCCAAAGAAGACACGTCTATGCATATCATGACGTATCATTTGTGTTTTTCATCCAACTCCTTAATGGGTGATAGTGTGCGGTTGCATATTTTCCAACTATCCTTGATAGGAGGTGCCACTAAGTGGTACATATAACTTAAGGGCACTTCCTTATCTAGCTTCAACAACTTGGATATGGTGTTTTTGACTCCTTTTAACCTTCCCATTAGGTACGATACTGGGACAGATCTCTTGACATCTCTGCACCAAGACACATCCACTCACATTTTCAATCATATTCATGAGTGGAGACGAAGCCATATAATGATCAAAGACAAAATTCCTCACCAACTCCTTATGGAGTGGTTTACCAAATCCCTCTTGCCACCTATTTCCAAGGATTTTTCTATGGCATGGGTGGCTTCCGAGGAGAAATCCATCTTTCATTCCCATCATTTAGATCTTATATATTCTCAGCCTAGAAGTTTTTACGATATCATCCTGCAATCTATGAGGCCATCGATAGATCCACATAGACCAAGCCCAGGAACCCATGCCGATGGTGTTGTTGGTTATATTTTCAATGCATATGTGGGATAGTTATCTAGTCAGTTGGGTAACATGAAAATTTCGTCAAACCCACTGAATGCTAATCCCATCACCCAAATTTCTTAGGATCTTGCTCAACCCTCCTAGGTGAATTTAGAGCAATCTAGGAAACCGAATAATCCTCAGCAACATGAGGGGAAGAATAAAAATAAAAATAATAAAAATTATAATTATGAAAGTGGAGCCCCTTAAGCCCAAACCAATATTGGGAGAGGCACCAAGGAGAAGAAGAAGAGTGGTTCCCTTGTAGGATTTGTGGGGAGGACCACCCTAGTCACTAGTGTCCTAGGAAGGATGAAATCCATCGCTACCTTTCCAAACAGAAGGCTCCCCAATAGCTTGTTGTTTTGACTCATCCCTTCCCCCTAAGCCTCAACAAATGGTTGCATCCGATCATGTCCCTCCACAAGGGGGCATGGAAGGTATCCCTTAGTTTGAGGGATCATCCTCAACCACAAATATAATGATGTTTGATCAAATGGTTTCCTTACAAACCCGATCCAACAACTATGATACCCCCGAGGTAGGTCTTTCAAATAAGTATCCAACTTTCTCTTCCCAGCCTAGTGCCCCTCTCTAGATAGAGAAGCTATCGTTTGACATAGTGCTTTGCCCACCTAAGGGTGTTCTTCGATGCATGAAACACAATCCCAACACACAGGTCACCCACAACTACAATATTATGGAAGACTTGGCCCAGGCACCATGTGTCATGTCTGCTCTTGAAGTTTCCAAGGATGCCCCATGCAACAAAAGACACCAAAATTCTAGCAAAGGAAAATCATTTCTTCAAATGGCGAATTATTGAATCCATTGAAATCCTCAAGCATCCTAACAACCTAAACATAGACAATGGTCTATAAATCAACGAGATATGGATTCCTTTGATCCACAACAGTTGTATCAGCTATAAAAGTTGAGGTGTGTCCTTGTTACCCCGATTCTCCTAGTTTTCTTCCCTTCTCTTCTTAGTTCTTCCACTTCCCACTCTCTAATTTTTTCCCATCCTAGTACTTTCTTTTTAGTATTTTAGAATCAATTTCAATAGGTTGTTCTTATTAATTAATAATAAAATAAGTACTTAAATCAATTTTAATAACTCTTTAATTAACATAAAATACCTACAAATTTTAATTCTAATACTTTGAGTAATAAGATTTTTACCTTAGTAGGATGTTTAGTCCTTCCCCTTAATACCATTTTTCTAGCGTTACTTCTTAGTACTTTTAAATAACATTAATTTATAACCTTAGCACTTTTTCTAGTAAGAATAACATTATAAAACCCTAAAATACTCTTATAACATCGTTAATATTATTAATATAAGACTTTTTATTTTTAAGCACTTTTTAAAATATTACATTAATTATCACCTAAATTCTTAAAAAACACATAGTAGACTATTAATATTATTGCATAGTACAAACCCTAAAAAAAACTCTTATAACATCGTTAATATTATTACTCTAAGAATTTTTATTTTTAACCTCTTTTAAAAATATTACATTAATTATAACCTAAATTCTTAAAAAACACATAGTATAATATTAATATTATTACATAGTACATTATCATTATCATGACTAGTACATATTAAACATTAAATAATATTGATTTACTTTATTACTTAAACTAATATTACATATTACCAACCCTAAGAACTTAGTACTAATATTATTATTAAATGCTACTTTAGGGATTTTTCTTTAATACTTTATAATATTAATAACGCTATTACCATTAATTCTAATAACACAATTTTTAACAATAATATCAATATTCAATTATATACTAAAACCTTAAAATTTTTTTTATCAACAATAATATTAAGAATTAATTAAATATTAAAATCGTTGCATTAATTCAATTTTAGGGTTTCATAAAGCCGACTCCTACGGTTTCCTCCCTCTATATTTAGGATTTTGTATTTATTTATGTTCATCTCTTTATTTTTTACTTAGGATTTTAGTCCTCAATATAGGTCGTGATATGGATTCAAACGGTCAATTTTTGAATGATAATTCTGTGGTTTCTTTGAATATTCCCAAAAGAAATATTTTTTGTTTGCCATAGGTGGGGTGGATCCCTCAAAAACTAGTTTGATTGCATTTGACATGGACTAGGGTCATAGTCATCTTTCCCACTAGTTTTCTTTCCAAATCATAGTGACAGTACTTGGGAAGAGAATCTTCTGCATAGTCATTGGTTAAGGTGCATTGTCTTGCATCATATCCATGTCATGTTGGAAATACATTGGCTTTCCAAAGATCGACCTATCTCACACCATGTTGAAGGATTTTGATGGACACATGTTTAAGCCTCATGGTATTATTGTTGCATTTACCATTGGGTTAGGTGGAAACACTGTCACTATTGAGGTGGAGGTAGTCGATGCTCTGTTGGAGTATAATTTGTTACTTGGATGCACCTTTTTCTATGATATGAATATGGTTGTCTCATTCGTGTTTAGGGTCCTTCACTTTTATCACCAAGGAAAGATCGTAACAATTGATAAACTTGCATTTTGTACCCCAGACCTTAGACCCAATGTGGGTTCCAACATACCCTTTGTTAGTGATTCACAGAACACTTATACAAGTGTTGGTGTGGGGATGTTAAAATAATCCTCACTAATGGGTACATTTCCCCTTCCCTTGCCACCTCCTGCTACAAATTTCTCTTTGATCAATATGATCTCTTCATTTATCGGTGGATCCCTCAGGTCTTTTGATCCTTGGGTGGTTTCCTGTCATAAGGAAGTTGAGTCTTACAGATCCTTGGGTGGTTTCCTGTCAGGTCTTTTGATCCTTTGATCACTTTAGTAGGTTTTATTTCAATGTCATATTGCATAATAATTGCAATCCATTTTCCTCTCCTACCATCTGGATTATCCTGAGTCAGGATATCCTTTACCACTGCGTCTAGAACATATGCGATTGTGTGAGAATGAAGAATGTAGACTCTGAAATCCTTTATGGCCTTTACCAAGGAAAAAGATTTTTTCTTCATTATGTTGTAGTTCAACCCAACATCTCCCAAAACTTTTCTAAAAAATGATATGGGTTGTTCATACCCTTCATTGTTTTTATACAACAACATTGTTGTGATGGTGTGTTCAGATGCAAAAGAGAAAAGATAAAAGTCTTTGATGTAATGAGGGCTAATCAAAACTGGGGCTTGGGTGAGTGCATGTTTCACCTGCTCAAATGACTGTTTGGACTCAGTGTTCCATCTGATTTTTGTGTCTTTTTTCAACATATTTGTGATCTTCCTAAGAAGTTCCGCCAACTTGGGTATGAATATTCTAAGTAAATTTATTTTGCCAATGAATGATTGTAGATCTTTGATGTTCCTAGGGTGTTCCACTTTCCGGATGGCTTCTATTCTTCTAGGTTCTAATTTAATTCCATATTTAGAGATTATGTGTCCGAACAACTTGTCTTCCTCTAAACTAAAAAGGCTTTTCTTTGGATTCAATGAAATCCCAAATTTCCTGCACTTCTCGAACACACGTCTGAGATGATGCAAGTGTTCCTTGCCATATTTGGAGTAGACAGTTACATCATCCAGATATATGACTATAAATCTCCCAATCTCGTCCACAAAAGAACTATCCATTTCTCTTTGGAAAGTGGTACCAACGTTCATCAAACCAAAGGGCATCTTCATGTACATGAAGGTTCCGCATGGTGTAGTGAATGTTGTTTTCTCTTGATCTTCTAGAAATTGGTTATAACCTGAGAAACCGTCTAGTAAGGATATCCTACTGGCCCCAACTACCTTTTCTAAGATGTGGTCCATCTTAGGGAAAGGGTAATTGTCTTTGAGGGAAACTTTGTTCAGATTTCTGAAATCTATGCAAAGTCTGATCTCACCAATTTTCTTCCGTGCAGGAACTAGGTTCGAAACCCATTTGGAAAATCTCAACGGGACTATAATTTTTGCATCATACATATTTTTTATTTCTTTCTCTATGAGGGGAAGAAAATTGGGATTTATTCTCCTAAGTTTCTCCCTGAAAGGTTTGTTTTCTTATTTTATGGGAATCCGATGTTGTATGAAACTTATGTCATAATATTTTAAGTCCTCATAACCCCAAGAAGACACATCCACGTATTCCTTAAAAAGTTCAATGTATTTTCATTTTTGCTCAGGGGGCAGAGATTTAGAAAGGTTTATCATCTTGGGTTTTTCTTTTGTTCCTATGTTTCACTCTTCAACCTCTTTACCACTAGCTTCATTTTTTGGTTTTTTGGCTACATCGTTAAAATCGAACAAGTCTTCTAGCGGAACTAAACTTCTAGGAAACACATTGTTTTTCAACTGTAGAATGCTAGAATCTATCTCATTTTCATTCAATTCATCTGCATCTACTTTAATTTCATTCAACTCTTTAGAATCTACTTTATTTACACTACCAGTTTCAGAAACATATTTATTTACATCATCATCATCGTTCTCTAAATCTATATTTGTATATTCGAACTCATTCTTACACTGTAGGAAGTCTTCAATTTGATCGTCATTCCCAAATCCTTGCTAGTATTTGATGTTGTCTGGAACAGTTTGTCTGCACTTCACTTCCATTGTGTATTTGCGAGTGGGACAGAAGGGTATTTTGCAGGTAGCTGCTGACGTGGCCAACCCGTCTACTAATATGTTTTGTCCCTTGGGCATTACCTGCAAATCGATTTCAGTAAAACATTGAAGAGAATCCAAAGAATCATTTTTATAAGATCTCAGTATGGGATGTTTAGCTACATACTCACCTTTGATTTGCTTGATAATTAGTTTAGAATCGCCCCTTACCATAATTTGTTTGGCACCAACTTTCTTCAGTAGTTTCAGGTCAAGCACTAAAGCTTCGTACTCAGCTATGTTGTTAGTGCATTTGAAATTTAGTTTGTAAGAATGGCTCTCTGAATACCTTGATCTGTGATTATGTAACCAAACTCTATCTCCATATCCCTCTTTACTCACCGTGCCATTGAAATCCATGCTCCAAAAATTTACTGGCAGTTCCTCACTTTCCACAATTTCAACATTTCTTACCTCAGTGATTTCTTTATCCTCTTTCAAATCATGCGTATCATCTTCCAAATGAGATATTTGTTCTTGCAAATCAACATCATTGTATAGAATGAAAGAATCTAGATCAGAGTGTGAAGAGTATAGTGGGTAATTGTGTGGATTTTCTTGACTGCTGACCATATACTTTTTCAGGGTTTCTCTATATAGTCTTCTTTGTTGTCCAAATACTGGGATGGTGGCGTAGTACATATCTACCTGCAAGGTTCCTTTCATCTTATCTCCCCATGATATTGATAGTAACATGTCTTATTTTTGGGGAATGACTGCAACTACTATATCTATTACCATACTCTTTGCTGGGATTTGAGCTAGGGTGATGCATAAATCCTTATTTAGCCCTATGCATTTGACCTTGTTAGAGTCAAAAGAATGCAAATCCTTGTAGGGTATGGTGACCTCAAGTCCCAACTTTTCCATCACAGCTTTGGGCATCAGGTTGTGAGAGGCACTTGAATCCAGCATAGTGTTGTGTAGTATCAAGTCGTGGATATTTAGGCTGATGTAAAAAGGGGGAATGAAACCATTATCGATTGGATCATCAACTTCAAGACCAAACATGAGCTCTTGTTGGTCATCAACAAGATTTATCGTGTCTGTGTAATTTGCAGATCTGACATTCAGGGCCTTCATACCTATCTTTGGTTTGATGCTCAAAGATTTGATCACTTGCGACCTATAAGCGTTCTTTCTCATCATCTCAGAGAGGGTAATGGGAATATTCAGTTTAGCTAGTTACCCTTCAAGGCTGAAAGTAGTGGAATTTTTTCTTAAGCTCTGCACTTTTGGTTTATCCATCGGGGCTCTATGGGCAGGAGCACTTGGTTGACTAGTTGATGAAACTTCAGTCTAATTTTCTCTTTGTAAAATTTTGAGAGTTCTTTTTGCAAGAGATTCAACATTATTCCACTCAGGGACTTTCTTGAGAGAGGATTATGAGGTTTTCTTGGTTTCGACTATTCTCTTTGTTTCAGTAGCCTTCTTTGTTTCAATAGCCTTCTTTGGAGGGTTGTAATTTTCCTTCTTGCTTCTCAGGTTATACTACCTATGTACCTCCGTTATAGAATTCTCAAAGGCTTTCTATTTTGTCTCCCATGCTTCCTTGTTTACCTCTTTTTGTGAAAGGAGGAAAATATTGTGCTCTTCCTGAGTAAGAAAAATGGATTTATCATCGTGAATTCCCATAAGGTTTATATGAGTATCATCCAATTCTTCGATTATCTCCTCACTTTCATCAGCATAATTTTCCTGGAGGGGTGGTCTAATCTTCTGATCAGGCCCCCTCTGTTCTCTTTGATCCCTCAGATCTCTCTACCTTATTTGGGGAGGATTTCTTCTGAAGTTCATATTCCTAATTTGAGGAGTGGCTTGGTTTTCCCTGGGTGGATTTCTGTCAGTTATAGTAATTCTCTCCATAATTCTCTCCATAGCTCTGGCCAGAGAATCTAGTTTGGCATCTCAAGAGGAAGTGGAAGGATCTTCCTTAATCATGATCCTCCTTTTTGTTGGCTCTTTTGGCTAAAATATTTTCTTCCACACTAACGACACTTTTCTGCATGTTTTCAAGAGTAGTAGAGTTTCTTTCCCTTAGCTGATATGACATGTCAGCATCGAATCCATCAGGGAATTTTATTAATGCAAAACCTTGAGGTGGTTTGATATCAACTGGAATTTCATTTTATAGATTATTGAAACGAGTGCAGTAATCATGCACTATCTCTCCTTGGTTCCTTTTAATATTCTCATATTCTAACAAGATCTGGAGAGGAGGATTTTTCTTTACCTCCCACCTATCAAGGAAACTTTGATGAAAAGAAACAATTCCAGTTATGGAAGCAACACGTAAGGTTTTGAACCATTTTTTGACTTCTCCAGTTAGAATCTGTGCAAATAGTCTCATCTACACATCAGCCTCATCTACTTCCTGCAAATCAAACTAATTGTTCATTTTTTCAACATGTTGTTGTGCATTCAGAGGACCAGTACTATCAAACTGAGGGAGTTTGGTTTGATAATCTTGAGGCATGGAATGTAAAGGAGCAATCAACACCAATGGAGCATATCTTGCGGCCATGATTGGTGGAGGAGGCTGAACAACAACCTGTGTGATTGGAGGAGAGGTGACATAAGTTGTGCAAGATGAAGGGATGGGAGGAGATGAATGAACTGGTTTAGGTTTAACAAAAGCTGTAGCAATAGTCAAGGAAGAAAGTTCGAATGACTACTGAAAGTGAGCTTTATCTAAGGCTTGATCAAGATTCACAACTAGATCTTCTAGCTTGTCAAATTCCTGGAGAGATCATTGATCAATGCCAACTCTGGGAGAAAGTATTTCAAGGGTCCTGGGTTGAAGGATGGTTTGATCTAAAACTGTTTCACTAACAAAGCTGTCAGATTTTGTTCTAAAAAGCCTTTGTTCAAAAGATATGTCAAACTCGAGATATTGAAGGGAAACCAACTTCTCTAGGAGATAAGGGGACCTATGAAGTGGAATATGACTCCTGGAACCCTCTGCAACGTTTTTCTTTCTAAGTAATTTTTTGGGATTGTCTATTGCTATTGTAGGTTCTGGGTCTGGATGAGATCTAGTGAAAACTCTTTTAGGAGCCATAATTTTTAATTTTAATTTTATTTTTAGAAACTTTTAACTAATATGTACAAACTTTAACAACCTCTGAACATTATCTCTATATAAGTTAAGACTTTATAAATTGTTCAGAAATAAAGTTTTCTTTGTCTAGGGAAAACAAATCGTAGGATGTATAAATTTTGTTCAGTTCCCCAGTATGGTCTCCACTCAAACGAGAGATCGAGAAATTTGTGAATCAAACAGAGTGGGAGGCCAACACTCTATAAAACACATAACCACAACCTCCTCCATCTGTCATCTCACAAACCACTACACCAAAAGTACCCAAGGAGAAAAGACTCAGGAAGGATGTCTCACCTTCAATCACTGAAATGTCATCGAAAGAGTTCCAGGTTTACAAAAAAAGACCCAAGATCAGTCACACAACTGGAAATTTTGGAGAGGAAGAGACCCAGTCTACCACAATGGTCAAAGGACAACAATCATCTCTTTTCTCCAGCAGCCAACAGATCATGTCTACTCCTTCATACAAGAAATAGACTGACACCTCACTGATCAATCAACCAACTCAAGGAGTTGCAAAGTTGAGTATTTTGAGAAATATGACATGATTAAGAAGAAAAATGAGAGGTTGGCCAACAACACTTATGCTCAATTCAGGAAACAGACATCAACAACACAACATAGGTTGCTCTCTCCTTTTGACACAAAGAAGGGGAGAATGTACATGGCCTTTCTGTAGGCACAAGTACCTCATCCAAAGGAAATCACTGACTACAAAAGTTCCACACTTGAATTTGATGCTAAGGTTGTACATCCAACTGACCAAATGGATCTGCACAGGTAGAAGAAAGGTCTTCCTGGTTTATTAGTTATAAATGACAAGATGATGACACTTCCCGGTTTATTAGTTACAAATGACAAGATGATGGTGGCAAAGGGCAGCTCCAAATTCTCAGGGATACAGGGAAGCATAACAGGCAAGGAACTCCTAGAAACTCTCCAGTTGGATCTCAATATCCAACATGAAATCAAGTACATTTTTATCACCAGACCGACTTTTGCCAAATATACCGAGATGGATGAAATCTACCACAGATTGCTAAAAGTCACTATCCCAAATCAACAAATATGGGAAGAGTTGTGTGAATTGATCGAGTAGAAGATGAGGTGGATGTAGAAGTCAACATCCAGAATATTCAAAGTCAAGTTGATGACTCGCCAACAACTTCCCCCAAAATCATCATGGGAAATTCGACAGATCATAAGCAGTTCCTACAATTTAGTATTTTGTTATCTAGTTAGTTAGCATTAGATTTTTCCACATCCTGATCATTAATGACAAGATCGATTGTAATATTTTCTATATATACTTCAATTTTCAAAGTACCAAGGGTTGATATTTATGCCCAAGCAAGTTGTAAGCACTATAATTTTTATCAGAGATCTTCCAGTAATAAAAGGGAATTTCACAAGATTCCTACGTGTTAGCCATTGGTGATGTTTTCTTCTATTATTTGAATGGTTCTTCCTATCTTCGTAATAAGTTATTTTTTCTATATCTGATTGATTAAAAGAAGTTGAAGTTGCATAATTTATCTTTGTATACTCTATTTCTGGCTTTTAAAGATCTAAATGTTTATCTTCTGATGTTATGATTAAGAAATTCTTAAATGCTTCTTGGTTATAATTGATTATCTCATCTTTTTTGCTATCCATCATTTAAATTCTAAAGGATCTAACAATTGCATTATTCTGCCCTGTGAAAACACCTTATAAAATCTATTTGTTGATCTCAAACTTTATAAAACAGGCCCCATAGCCCAATGGATGTGTAAGCGATATTTCAGCCATTTTTTATTAAAAAAACAACACAGTCTCATTTATTTAACTAGACTAACATCTAAAAACTAAAACAAAGTTAAATTTTACAGAGAGATCCCTCTCTGAAACTGGAAGGGATAGATCTCAGTTTCGAAGTGGTTGGATAAAGTTTCCTCTAGTAAATTTCTTCTACCTAGCGACAACCTCTAGGAATTTACAGAGCGATAACAAGCCTCATCACAAGACAATATGGAAGGTCCTTATGGTCCACTTCCTATTAGTTACACTAGATATAACACATTGGTTTTGTGTTTTTCAAAGTATCTTGAAGACCTAGGAGTCTTGCAAACCATTCTTGAAATAAGCTGACTAGTAAAAATAAGTATTGTAACACCCATGTTTCCCCCATCCCATAATTAATCATAAATTATGATTTATATGCAATGGATTGAAAATATTGTGAATGTATTATTGTTTAATTGAAAATGATGAAATTTGACTAATGGATGAATCCTTAAAGTACAAGCTATGATATCACCAGTGGAATGAGAGGAGGCCATAATAAACTGAAGGACCTTAAGCCTTATTCATATTAATTCCCTTAGCCCTCATTTCAAGACAAATCAGTTAATGAGAAAGGTTGGTGAACAACCAACCACCCCAATGAATGGAAGTATGTAGGGTTTTCAGAAGGGACAAGAAGAGTTCAGCTAGAGGACAATAAGAAATATCACCATGGGTCCCCAAGATTGACCCATGAGCTAACTTATGACAAAAAAAATATAAGGACAGGTTGATAACCCACCTAAGTAATGTGTGTAGTTGGGATATGCACAAGGGAGAGAACTGGAGGAGGGTTGGGCCTCTAAAGAAGGGAGCTACTAAAAGGAATGCACGAGAATGCGCAATAGAAGGATCAAAGAACCCGTAGAAGGGTTCCAAGCTAGATCATAGAAGACCCAAAACCTGACCTGAGCTAAGAGGGATGCGAGATTGATGTTAGGAAGGAATTTGATAAACCTCGAAGAGGCCTGGGCTAGGTGGGTGTAAGGGAAAATATCTACCAAGAGTAATGTGAAGGAGAGTGACCTTCAAATCTTGCTAAGAACTTGAGAGAGATTCCCTAGTGGTATAATGGATTGGAACAAGGGTGGACAAGTTGATAAGATTGAATGCATCTAAGCCTACGATTGGGTGGAAAGGTGAACACCCACAATGATTTGGTTGGCTACAACTTGCAACTAAATAAGTGTTTCAGGCTCTAGTTAATTAAATTGAAATGCATGATTGAATGCATGTACTTGCACTATAAATATACATACTTGATTTATAGTAATGATGCTTATTGTATTGGAAAACTCCTACATTTGAGTGATGGTAGGATGGTAATAATGGTGCATGCTCTATACAACTG
>JASDQU011027783.1:2622-16892 GCA_032191745.1 Picea mariana | reverse complement strand
TTTCCATTTCCCCATGTAGACTTATCATCCTTGTTTGTAAAATCCAGAGCTAAAAATACAATTTTTTCCACATGTACGCACCTTGCCTACTATACAACATGCATATATGCAAGATACTCTACCACAACCCATGTACATCGGGATTTGTGCCAAAAAATGAAAAATAATGTCGGATTTCCATGTCATGATAGGAGATCTCTGATCCTTGGCCTTCCATATATTGGAAATGTTTCGACTCAGCCCTTCAGTTCCATTTAAAGGCTATAAATCGACCAATTCTAAGCTATGGAAAAGAGGAGAAATAATTCAACTTTGAGAGCAAAGTTACCCTGGATAAATTATTTACTTCATATTGAGTCTGCATCCCTTTGTCCTTTAAGTCTAAACACAATGTTCAACCACCAAGCTCTCCCCTTATTGATTGAGAACCTCATTATCTCTCTTCTATGAGCTTTCCTTTGGTGGAGGATTGAAGTGGTGGAGGCCCACTTGGAAGGAACTTAGTTTCTCAATTGTGAATCGTGCTGACACGGAAGTCTGTAATATTTTCACTTCTGCTGACATTTATTAATAGAAATACTCCTTTCTCATCCAATTGATATCTTGCAAATATTTGAGTTATTATCCATGGGCATATTTGTTATGTATATTAATGTATTATGCTATCTAATGTGATAACCTTTTATATTATCACCATATGCTTTCTTTTCTTGGTTGTTGAGAACTAGTTGCAGATATATAGCTTTGGGTCAAAGTTCTCAATGATGGACTTCATCAAACATATGGACAAGGTAGGCCTCTTTCTTATCTCTCTTTCATATTGGTTTGCATAGCATGTTTTTTGGATAGAGTTGATTTCTGCAGTCATTTCCGTTTGTTGTGGTTTACCCTAGCCATAGAGAGTTTTTCCCTCGTAATAGAATTGGTGACCATACTAGCAATTGATATTTTTTATAAGGGTTTGGAGTAATTTTCTCCTTGCATTTCTTTCATTCCTTTTTGTTTCTTGTTGTATCATTTCTTGACAGTTTTTTTTCACTCTGGGTCTGATTTTTTCGGTTTTCTCCCTTGCTTGGCCTTGTTTTTGAAACATATACGCTCTTTTTGGCCTAACAATCATGTACATATGGAGGTTGTCCCTCTGCAAGCTATGTACATACACTCTGTTTTCCTAAAAAATCGTGTACATCATCGTTCCTTGCTTGTTTGATGGGTCTGGTGGTTGTTGGGTGGGATTTGATGTTTGCTGAGTCTTCTTAGGCCTTTGTAGTGCTTGTTAAGTGTCTGTGGGATGACAAGAAACCTGTCTGGAGTTGAATTTTTGGGCAGAGTATTTATCATCACCTTTTCATTTTGATTGTCCTTGTACATTGGGCTAGGTGTTCTTCTCCATGTTGTTCTGCTTGAGTTATCTCTTTCTATACACAGTATAATTTATATATCATTTTGCTTATCAGTCCATGCATTTTCATTTTTATTATATTGAAAATACAAAATATTAGGCATTTTGCATTGCTTGGCATTTTGGTCTTTTGATTCCTTGTCATTAGCTTAGTGCATTTAGTGAAAGATTGCATTTTTACTTCAGAATTGTAGAGTTGAAACTGAAAATTGTTTTTTTTTTCAGAAGCATATCATTCATTGAAAATTGAAGTTAGGACTTTGCATTATATTCACATTTACTTTTCTTGCAGAGTCATAACATCATGAGTTTCACTACCATACCTTTTTGAGTAATCACGACCACTAAAATTAACGCTATAATTTAAAATTGATTAGTCACNCACGATTTTATTTTCTAGGGTGCTCAAACTAGCTTAGGATTTAGTCCCTTGGAATAGGATTTTGTGAGTAAACTTCTCCAAGGAAATTAAATAAACATATGTGTCTGAGAAAATAAGTGGATAAATCTATTGTATAATTGGTAATATCAGGAGGCTCCGCTCACACCGGAGTTAATCACGAGGTCGCACGAGGTTGGTTGAAGGGATATCCCCCCGATACCTTCATAGCGTCAGAGATATTTATGGCGATCTATTCGTATCTGGGGATCTTGATAATGCCTTTACCTCCGTGAAAGGTGGTACTTTCAAGGTTTCAGGCTTTTCTACCCTGCCCATATGGTGGACCTGACTTACGACTGCTCGCTTGTGCATCGGTTATACATTGGTTTCTTAGTTGCTTGACTTAGGTTCCACATAGGTTACTGGCAGGGGTTATTTTGTAGGTACCCTGGGTCAGATAAGGGTCAAACAACACATAACCTTTATGGAGGATTACCTCTCTGGGTGGATTTGACTGACTAGTTTTTAAGCCCATGAGGGCCCTTATAAATGATTATGATACCTCCTATATTTAGTAGGGAGTCTCAAGCCCCTCTTGGGAGACACATACCTTCTTTAGGGCGGGAGGCCAAATTAAACCACTTTAGCCCATTTGTGTGCATATTGGTCGTTTGAATTTTGGTGTGCTCTTTGATTACTAGTTGGCAGTAGGATTTATTTTTCATCTTTAGAGTCTTAAGTCATCGTGGAGTCGGACCAAAGTCCCTGCCGGTCCCGTTGCTTGTTACAGTTACCACCGGATTTTGAGTCTTTTCCTTCTAAAAGGAATAGAGTTATTAGGCATGCTACACACACATCCATTATTCAGACTTATGATTCTCCAAGGATGAGTATTGAATCTAATCTTCAAAACACTGGGAGGCCTTCGACTCCCAGACCCACTATAGTTAATGGAACCCCTTCAACTCTTACAACCACAATGGTTATAGTACCAGAGGCACCTATCATTACTATGGCTTGACCTATAGTAAATTCTCAATCTCTTGCCTCGAACCATTTTGGGTCTCTTGGTCACTCATCGGGATATAATGTTTAGTCCATCCCTATGGCCTCTAATCCTTTTTCCTATGGTATGTCGAACTTTACTTCATAGTTTTCGAACACCATCCCAATTTCTTGCCCTAATGATAGCATTGCTCTTGGGGGAACTACATCTCTTTATACTCCATTTTCATTTGGTTGTTCTCAAATCCATTAAACGAATCCAAATATGGGAGGCATTCCTGCTTTTAACTCTGGGTCTAATCCTCTTTCTTCTGGGTGGAACAACCAACCTAGTGGACAAGCCTCTACTCAAGTTTCTTCCTACACCCATACCTCCTTGGTTCCTATTCCAACCAACACATTTGGCATGACGAATCCACCTCTATCCTTCGTATTCACACCCGGAGGAGGTCAATTTCATGATTTGGGAAACCCCCAACATGAATCCAATCCGGTTGGGGGACAATTTTATAACCCTCATCATAACATTCCTACTGGAATGATGCCCAACCAACATTTTATGAATCAACCAAGAGGAGGGACTTACAATCCCAGAGAGGGGCATGGTGCTTACCAAAACCCCGGATGGGCTGCAGTTCCTCAAACACACTCTTTCCTGGGAGCTTGGGCCAGATGTTGCAACCCCATCTCTCTTTTCTGGCCATTCTTAATCTACCATATTTGTCTAAGTTGATGAATGAACCTATGAGTCATGATCCTACACGCCCCCCCATCCCTACCAATATTCCTTCGGACATCCTAAAGTTCAAAGGTAAGAATGGTGAATATCTTGGTGATCATGTTACTACCTTTCACCTTTGGTGGTCCTTGAATTCCCTTAATGATGATTCTATTCGATTAATATTGTTTCAACACACCCTCATTGGAGTTGCTGAAAAATGGTATATCGAGCTACCTAGGGGGGCATATGGGACCTTTATCCATCTTGTGTTGGTCTTCCTTAACCACTTCCAATTGTCGGTTCATTACGATGATGGCCTAGAAATTTTGTCCACTTTACGCCAGGACACTACCACTCATATCTTGGATCATATCCAAGAGTGGCGTAGATGGAAGAGGCTGATTAAGACCTCCATACCCTTGTCCTTCCTTTTATAATGGTTCCTTAAGTCTTTGCACCCTCCTATATCAAAGGATGTTGCTACTGTCTGGGTTACCACTGAGGAAGAAGCAATATTTAAATCCCAACAATTAGATCTGATATGTGCTCAGTATGGGATGTTATACCACATTCTTCCAGATGTATCGTGATCAAATTACAACCCTAGACAAAATCCCAAACCTCATACTGATGGAATTGTAGGTTCCACCAATGCAAGATCCACAGAATGGGTGACAAGCCATTTGAAAGAGTTGTCTCTAAACCAGTCTGTAGGAGGGCCAACTTTGTCCATGTCTTCCAATCCCACTCAGTTGGCAAATGTACATTCTGTGCAATCGTCATCCAACCCAAATGATAACCAAAAACCAGGCAAGAATAATAAGAAAGGACGTAATAATCGTAAGGGTGGGAAAAATGGTAATAAACCCAAGGACAATGGTAATAATGAGAAGACAAATAATAATGCTGGAGAGGGAAGATGAGAAAGACGTAAGGTGAAATTTCCCTATAAGCTTTGCATAGATGATCACCTTACCCATTTATACCAAAAACTTGCAAAAGCTGCGAGGCTATTATCTCTACCACCCGCCGTGCTGATGAATCATTTTCCACATAACCAACACATGACCTTGAGTTCCTCAAACACCAGAAATGGGGATAGTGGGAGTAAAAACCCATCATTGCAAGACAATGACCGTTTGTGTATCAATATGGTCGATGAAAAAATTAATGTAGCCACTCGATCTCGAGATTATATCTCTTCACAAGATATTCTTGGTATAGAATCTCCTCCTCCTCCTATGGAGATGACTTTACAGATTGAGAAACCAAATCCATTGTCTTGTATTCTAAAAGGAGTACTCAAACGCTCTACCCACAATCCAAATGATAGAGCCACCCATAACTACTCTATTTTTGAGGACCTAGGTCAAACCCCTTGTGTGATGTTGGCTTTGGAGGTAGTCCAAACATGTCCTTCACAGAGGAATGCCTTACTATCCACGTTAGGACCTCTAGAACCTAGTCGTTCGAAAGTTATCAAGTTTGACGTCACAGATGTGAAGCCTTGCTTACCTTACCATGTGGCATTCCAAATCCACGTGGGGTACTCAAAGTATACCATAAAATGTGCAATTGTTGATGAAGGAGTTTCTACATGTGTGATGTCCCTGATCTATTTGAAATCTCTCGGTTCTTCAAACCTTTCTAAGTCATCGAACATGTTGATTGCTTTTTACAGTCATTCCTTCCACCCTGATAGTATTCTTCCTTCCTTTTCGGTCCAATTAAGTGGAAAGACAGTAGAGGTGGAGGTTGAGGTAGTTGATGTTACTCTTGATTATAACATGTTACTAGGATGCAATTGGACCTATGCTATGGTCGTCTTCGTATCATCCGTCTTCCCTACTCTTTGTTTTCCTCATGAAGGGAATATCGTGACGATCGACCAATTATCCTTTGTGTATGATAGTAATATTGAATATGTTGGACCATCGATCCCTATGATCGAAAATTCTCATCTGACAACTAATAATATCGGTGTCAGAATTTATTCTTCCCTCATGAGTACTTTTGACTTCACGACATTGATTCACCATGTTGACGTCATGTCCAATAGGCCTGTTTCGACAGGGAGGTCCATTCCTTTCCGCACTTCCTATTTTAGTGATCCATAGACCTTACCTTCCCTGACTTCATCTTGTGAAGGTTAGTTGCATGCTGGAATGGTCATGCCACTATCAAAAATGGAGATTGTGTATCAAGTTGTTATTGACTCTTCCGTCGATCCCGATCCTATCACATCACGATGAACAAGGAGGATCCTATTCTTAGGCCCACATGGGCCACGTCATTGTCTTGTTCACATGATTTCCTATATTAGACTTTTCCCTCAGAATAAGATATCATCGAAGCCATGAATGGTTTTGACAAACCTTGGGATGATATGCATCATCGCTCTTATTTTCTCCTAGAGCTTGAAAGAATTGAACATGATGACTTTCGATCTACTTTGAGTGAGATAGTCAGTCATGCCGTAGTTCCACTTGATACACACAACATTTATGTCGATGAAAATAGGGCAAGTATTTCTCCTACTGTCACGATCGATATCTATCATACCCCTGGAAATATTGAAAACGTAAATATCGGTGTAGATTGTTCGCCAGAAGAAATCCTGATCTACACTAAACTCTTCAAAGAATTTTGAGATGTATTCACTTGGTCATATGAAGAGAGTCCAGGAATCAAGCCTTGTATTTTCAAGCATGAGATTATAACTTATCCAGATGCTAAAAATGTTCAAAAACGTCTTAGAGTTGTCAATCCTTGGAAGGCCCCTGCTATTAAGGTAGAGGTGGAGAAGCTACTTAATGCTGGTTTGATCTACCTGGTTCCCTTGACTGAATGTGTATCCAATCTTGTTCTTGTGAATAAGAAGCAAGGAACTATCCGTGTATGTATGGAGTTCTATGACCTGAACAAGCCATGTCCTCAAGATAACTTCACCACACCTTTCATTGATTAGATTCTCGATGAGTGTGTGGGAAGCGAAGTATTTTATTTTATGGATGAATTTTCAGGGTATAACCAAATTCAAATTAAACATGAGGATAAACAAAAGACATAATTTATTTGTCCTTGGGGTAATTTCACATATTGAAAAATGCCTTTCGGCCTTAAAAACGCCAAAGCAACCTTCCAACGTGCTATCACCTTCACTTTTCACGATATTAAGCATATAGTCGAAGCTTACCTTGATGATATTTTTGCTCACTCTCGTAAGAGAGTAGATCGCTCTATGCACCTTCGACTTGTTTTTGAAAGATTACGTTACTATAGAATCCGGATAAACCCTCATAAGTGCATATTTTGCGTTAGGTCTAGTCATCTTTTGGGATTTCTAGTTTATGATACCAGGATCATGGTAGATCTATTAAAGGTTGAGGCAATACTTCGATTGCCTCCCTCGCACACTATTAGACAACTTCAAGGTGTACAGGGGAAAGCTAACTTTCTATGTCGGTTTATAGTGAATTATGACAATATCACTAAGGGTTTTATGCATCTTTTGAAGAAGTACACCCCTTTTATCTAGGATGAGTGAGCCTAGGATTATTTCGATGCTTTGAAGAAAGCCTTGGCATCGATGTCTCTATTGAAGTCTCCTGACTACAATAGGGATTACATTCTTTATATCACCGCGTTTGAAGAGACGATTGGTATGGTTTTGGTTCAGGAGGATGATAAGCTTTGCGAGCACATCAACTACTATCTTATTCAAAACTTAGTCAGTCTTGAGCTTAATTTTTCTCACGTTGAAAAGCTAGCTTTGGTTGTTGTTCACGCATTCCAACATTTACGTCATTATATATTTATTTTCAAGACTACTGTGGTTTCCTATGTCATCAATTTCAATACATCCTTACCAGGCATATCATAGGGGGAAAATATAATAAATGGATTGTCATTTTACAAGAATTTGATCTCGATTTTGCTTCTGGGAAGTCCATGAAATCACTAGTCTTCACGGAGTTAATATCTGACTTCCCATGATTAGGTGATGATTTTATCCATGTTGATTCGTTTGAGGAAGAACACATTTTTCTTGTCTTGTCATCCGACCCATGGTATGGAAACATCGTTCTCTATCTTCAAACTTTAAAGTTCCCTCAGCATCTCTCGCGAGATGACCGACGGCATGTAATATACGAAGCTAAGAAATATACTATCATCGGTGACACTTTGTATCACCGAGGAATACAAAATATCTTGCATCATTATTTAACTCACAGAGAGTGCGAGTTAGTCCTAAATGATTTCCATAGCGGGGCCTGTTGTGGTCATCTATCCGGGCTTGCGAAAACCCAAAACATTTTGTGAGCCCGTTATTTCTGGCCTACCATATTTAAAGATTTGATTGAAGTGTTTAATAAGTGTCACCCCTTCCAGGTGTTCACTCGAAAAATACTCTCGCACCCATCCCCTCTTCACCCAGTCATTACCGTCGGTCCCTTCACCAAGTGGGGGGTGGACTTCGTGGATTGTAACCCAACTTTGGCTGAGGGGCATCAACACATTATCATGGAAATTGACTACTTTACTAAGTGGGTCTAGGCCATTCCTATACTTAAATTCGATGGGAATACTGCATCCTTCTTTGTGTTCAATCAAATTATCGTCTAGTTCAGTATCCCGAGTGAGATTGTCATTGACATGGAAGTCACTTTCAGAATGAAATGATGGAATAACTAGCATCTAAGATGGGGCTTATACATGGTAATTCTTCTCCTTATTATCCCGAGACAAATGGAAAAGTAGAGGCCATAAACAAGTCTCCCAAGACCATTTTGCAAAAAACTGTCAACCAAAGTAAGTCTAACTGGCACATTATGCTATATCCCACACTCTGGGCATACTAAACCTTGGTTAAAACTGCCACTGGTTTTTGCCCTTTTTAGTTAGTACACGGTGTGGAGTCGATTTTACCTATTGAACACGAAATCCCTTCTCTCAAGTTGGCAGTTGCACTCCTACCTAACACTTTTGATCTCAAGCGACGCCTTGTACACCTAGAGAGTCTTAACGAGTAACGTCGAGATGCCTCTACAACTATTGAGGTGAACAAAAAATGTTTCAAGGTCTAGTATGATAAGTTTGTCTGTCCTCAGTTGTATGATGAAGGAGACTTAGTCTCTTGTATGATCAAGCCAAAGAACCACTGGGGCTAGGAAAGTTTAAACTCGTGTGGGACAATCCTTATATCGTGCGACTTGTCTTAGAAAAAGGATCCTATGAATAATAATATTACAAATCGAATATGTTTTTCGATCCCAAAAATGGGATCTACTTGAAAATATATTATGCTTGAGCCCCAATCTCGGGCGAAACTCTTTATATACTAATCTAAGTTAGTGTATATATATATATATATATATATATATATTCCCTTTCTTTTCGTTTTCAGCTTTCTTATCGAGTTTTCCCTTGGTTAGAAGATGTCAACAAAGTCTTCGGTCTACCTAGGATTCGTAGACAGAGCCAGTCATCATACACAAAACTTGGCTTCCCCGCTTGGGTGGTTTACTCACCCGAGGGTCTACTGGTATAATTAGGTGGAGTATGCCTAGGGCCATCCACGAATAATGTGGTTGAATATAGTGTCGTTATAGAACTTTTGCATGATGCTATCTAACATGCTATTCTCTCTTTAGAGGTTCTCCTAGATTCCCAGTTAGTAGCATGTCAGTTGAACTATATTTACCGTGTGTGTGATCCTACTTTACTCTGACAATTCCTACGAGTACATATTTTAGAATGAGAGTTTGATTTTATTACTTATTATCACATTCCTAAGATTTCTAATCATGTATATGATGCTTATGATAATTTCATTTTAGATTGGCATTTTCCACATAACTAAAGAAAAGAAAACCATCTCATCAATGTACACATTGTATATATAAGTAAATCCGAAGATCCGAGTTTTATATATATTTCAAAAAAATATGGTGTTTATAGTACAAAATTGGGGCTAATACCCTTAATACACATATACAACTGGTACTACAATATCCATGACATCTACGCCTCTAGCATTGAATGTGTGTCATGGTAACAAACTACGATGTTTTCGAGACACTGAAAGAGTCGTACCCAATCTTGGGGCATACCAACCACTTGTTGTTACATGGCTTCTGGCAGACCCTCTACCTGAACCATGGGAATTCCATGAGTCAAACAAGATAGGTTTCCTTGGATGTTTTGTAGGAATCTCTCAGCTTCTCCTCCTACCACCTCGTCTTCCCGATTCCTCCGTCGTTGTTGAGGAAACCCTTTCAGTCGTCGCGGACCCACATCTACATTACACAAGTGTCTAGTTAGTACTTAAACACCATCCAAAAATATGTTTGTTTCATTATACAAAATTACAAGAAAATGAAATATTTAAAAACACTTGACATACCTGTTGTTCCTGAGTCTGTACTTAAGGCTTAAAAGTACAGTGTCAAGGAATCCGAAGTGTGATGAAGGTTGATAAAGTATTATGATAACCTTTGGTATGGGAAACTAATGAGGATTTCTATGTTCTCGTTGTCTAGCTTCCAACTGTTCCTGGGTAGTAATATCTCGTTCAATGGTTGTCCATGAACATTCTAATTCCTCCCGGGTGTTCGCAGTTTTGAGGATTGTGTCAAAATGATTTAAAGAAATATGTATTTGGTTGGATAGTCTGGGTTGAATATTTGGTTGAGTTTCTATACGAACAGTCATTGAGGAATAGTACCAATATGTAAAATGATTTAAACAAAAGATTTCAATGTTGTTTCAATTTGATTAAAATAAAGAGAAACTTTTGCACGAAGAACGAAATAAGAATGCCAACTGAAGGCCCTTTCCCGTAACTGTATTATTTTTTGTAAAAAGATGTGGGGTGAGAGAAAGACGTTTAGCTGTAGATAACGTAAGGTTACTGTCAATAGAAAACTCACACATATACCGAAGAAGAAATCGACATAGAGATAATTGACATAGTGTAAATAAATATGAAATTCTGTAAATGAAAATTGGTCTTACACCTGCTGATAGCTGGTGCAGAGGAAAGACAAGAAACAATTACAGAAAAATAAAATCCTTTCACTATAGTAGTGGTCATACTAAATTATAATGATACACATCAATTACGAAGAGAGAAATGAAATGAAACAAAAAACATAACAAAACAAACTTGCAACACAGTCGTGACGGAATCGAGAATCTTCGAATTTGCTTCTATTAACTTCTTGAATGCAAAAAATTTCTTACAATCCTTTCCAAAAAGTCCCAGCCCTCTGTTCTCTTCTTTTTGTGATCTATTTATACAAAATTTGCCTCTTGGTTTTAGAAGAGAGAAATTACTCCATCTGTCCTGATCCATTTTCAAAAAAGTGCCAGGTGCCCGTCTTTCCTTAGATTCAATGCATATGATACATTTGTCCATAAAATGGAATACAAGCTGTGAAGGTTCCGCTTGATAGCTGGGAGGAGCGAAATCACTCCATTTCTCCTACTTTATTTTCAAGAAGTGCCAGGTGCTTGTCCTCGCATGGATTCAGTGTACATGATACATTTGTCCACAAACTGGGATACAAGCTGTGAAGTCTCGCTTGACAACTGGCTTTGGAAAAATAGCAATCTCGGGCTAACTGTGGAAGTTTATCACCTATTTGTGCACCAACGATGTCAAGGGCGCCGAGTTGTGCACTAGGTTGAATCAAATGTTCATCGATTTGAGCCATTTCTACCCTGTCCATCCTAGAGATTTCCGTCGAATTTCTCTCATTCTTCTCCTTCATGTCCAGGGAAATCAGATCTATATTTATCTTCCTTAGCATCTCTGTGTCACCTCCAATCTCCATCCCTAACAGCTCACCATTTATGGCATATAAGGCTTCTTCTAATGAATTTGTCACTTTTAGAACCTGCTCCTTGCTTAAAGTAATATCATGTTCCCAATTCTTTAACAAAATATTACCCCTAGTTTGTTCGCCAGTGGTGAGTCTGGAGGGCCCTGCTAAAAATCTGTTGTTGGTAGCTATCACTACTTCTTGGAAGGCGATCCGAGCAGTTTCTACGTTTCTTTCCTTGACAATCAGATTCTCAGAAATCTGATGCATTAACAAGCAATCTTCTCGAAACTCCCCCACTTTGTTTAGCAGACTCTGTTGAGCAGAAGAGATCCTACTTTGAATATCGATTGCTTGGGATTTAACAATCTCGATGTCGATAACCTTGCTTTCTGCGACCTCTAACTGAGCTTGTAGATCTGTGATCATATTCCTCTGCTGACCAGCCTGCACTCGACCTTCTCGGATCACCGAATGCGCTTGCTCTAGATTGACTTTGAGAGTTTCTATCTCATTCTTATCAGCCAATCTAGCCTGTTCCATCTCTGTGTTGGCCTGGCCTTTGGCATTTTCTGTAGCTGTAGCCAACCTGGCCTCAAGGATCTTGATGAGGCAATTTTTTATTTTTAATTGGAGGTTCATCTGCCCAACCGAGAATTGATTCGCCGAAGCGTAGGTGCCCAGTGTTCCAGTGATTTCAGTAGCAAGCTGGTCACTTTTCTTGTTCTTACCATCTGTCATGATTTTGTATTTTTTAACAGTGGACTCTCCCTCTTGAAAAAATTCTCGCTTCACCATAGCTTTTCTCTTTTTATCAAAAAATAACTCATTAGGGGGGAGTTCCTCTGCCCTTATAGGCCTCAGATCTTCACCAAATATCCATCCCTCGCTAATATCTCCCTGTGCCGACTGCAAGGGCGTGATAGAGGAGATGGGTTTTCCTATTTGCTTTGTTGATTCCTTAGGAGTATTGACAGGGTTCTATTCTTTTTCAGTCTCTGCTATCTGCTTTCTTGGTGGGTCTGGAGTTTTTCCTTTAGCATCCGAATTCTTTTTGCTTGGAGGGTCTGGAGTTTTTTCCTTCACCTCCAAACTCTCTTTGCTTGGCAGATCTGGAGTCTTTTCTTTTTCTTCGGGATTACCCGTTTGCTCCTCTTCAGGTTGTTGTCTAGGGATAGATATTACCTCTGTAAAATCTTCATCATTTTTATCTTTTGTCTCGGTAATGGCCAAACCTCCCAACACAGTGGGAAGACATCTTCGCCTATGCTCTTGGAATCTTAACACAACTGCTGTGTCTTCGGGTGCTAGCGATTGGATCCAGGCTAACACTTCTTCATAAGATTTCTCTCCTCGAAAAATGTCGTCTGAGGGGGAATTATCATGTTTGAATCTCTTAAGTCCAACCTGAGCCGGATGATTGTTTACAACTCTCTGTGGATCATGTTTTTTGATCTCAATGGAGGCCAACTTTAGGTCCTCCAGGGCAGCAGCCTCGGCTTTGGCATGCCCAAAATATAATAAAGAATATGAATTCATTCGGATGGGAAAAGAAGGCCATACCTTCTTTGAGTAGCCCTTGAGTTCCTTGCTTACGCCCTCGATTACTGTTTGCCATGCAACTTCACGAAAAGCTAGTTTATCGGGAATGAACAGAGGTAGCGCATGAGGGGGAACAGAAGCCTCGAAAACTCTGATGTATGAGAACTCTGCTTCTACATACCAATCTGTGACACCACTCAGACCTGTTGAAATTCTATCCGATATGCGAGGTGGCGGGCGACCAAAAATAATGATGTCCAGGGGCACCATCACCCAATTGAAAATCTCATATGGGAACTTTCCAGCTTTATTTTCCCATAATTTATCATGGTATTCATGCACTGGTTTTTCTTGGGTTTGATTCCAAGCCCAATTCATCAAGGGGAAAGGCATCATGGAACATATCGCATCCATGATATATGCCGACATGTAAAACGCTGAGGGTTTCCCACCTACCTTTTTCTCCCGATACTCTATGACCCTGTTAGCTAAGCTGTCTGAGAGCATCTTTGCCCAATTGAATGAGCAACCTTCAGCGGCTCATAATATGAGAGGCACCCAAGAGACATGGAAATGCGAGGTATCTTCTCGCTCGAACAGGCGACATGTCATCATGGCCACATACATGTACTGTGTCTCCAGCGAAGCAATAGATTACACGCCCTTGTCATTCTCTCTAAACGTCGGGGAGCGCGAGACCCGGTCTTTTATCAAACCAGGCATGGTTTTGTCATATTCCTCGCACTCATTCTTTTTGAATTCCGCCAAGAATTCAGTGCCATATGTATATTCAAAAGTTGCTGGGAGCTTATACATGTCTTGTAAATGCTCTGGCTGGAAAGTTCTGATAGCCACTCGCCAACTGTTCATAATTGTTCTGGTGGGCAGGTCTACATGATCCAAAGCCTAGCAGATCATGTCGTAGTAAGGGAGCAGCCGGGGCCTGGTTGCTA
This sequence comes from Picea mariana, assembly GCA_032191745.1. Classification (NCBI taxonomy): domain Eukaryota; kingdom Viridiplantae; phylum Streptophyta; class Pinopsida; order Pinales; family Pinaceae; genus Picea; species Picea mariana. Next base: position 3,061 of record JASDQU011027783.1, on the reverse strand, counting down.
TTCTATGCATCCCGGACTGGATGACTATCTTTTATTTGGTGTGCAAATTGTCTCTCTCGTTGCCATCATAATCGTCTGAGTAATCAACTAATTCTGCCTGCAGAACATTGAACACTTGTGACCAGTCGGAGATTGAATCGATAGTTCGGGGTGAGGTATTAGAGACACTGTCTGATCCCGGACTTGTAACTTCAACATTTGCCTTCGTCGCTTTCCGTGGAGCCATGACTGAGGCTGGCGTTTTCTCTCTTCTGTGATAAACCTGTGTATTCATGCAGAAGTTAATTCACCCTGAAAGTGATTAGTTGTGTTGCTTATAAAAAGTTTTTATTATAACAAATGAGACTCCCGTATATATTTGAGACTTCTGTATTCTCCGTAATAAGTCTATCCAATCGCAATTAACAACAAATTGATTGCGTAAAAATCCGATTATATT
>JASDQU011027781.1:11607-28532 GCA_032191745.1 Picea mariana | reverse complement strand
GAACTTAGTCGAGCTACAAAAAAGAACTGTTTTGTTGTTTTCTGTAGCTCGACTAAGTTCTTATGTGCCCGAGACTACATCTTGTGGTCGACGCTAACCTATAATTTGTACAGTGCCCTTGATGAAATTCGTGTCAAGACCAACTGAATGTGGTCCAAATCCTTCAGTGGTGTCTATCCCACTATTTCATCCATTCACAGGATGTTCAGTTTTATGTGGACCTTTGTGGATGCATGTGGCATTGGAAGAGTTGGGTCTCATTCTTCGATCTCCACTCTTTCGTTGGTTTATGTTTTTGACTGCTCTATGCCCCTGCTGCTACTTGTGCTCTGGGCTTCTCCGAGTTTCTTGAGGAGATGCATTATTTATCCCAGCTCTTTCTATAGCTTATCCCTGTGATGTGATTCCTGGTCGAAGTCTTTCACCAGACAATCTTGGACCATTTTGGTGATCATTTCTCCATCGTCCTCCGTGATCGTCAGGTCTGGTGACGCTTATTGTGCATTTGATTTCTTGCATGCACCTGCGGCCTGTTCAACTGACCTCTTATTTCCCCCGGGCTCCTGTGCGGTGGGGTTTGGGGCAGTCTCTTGCGTTCCCTTGGTTTGCTTTGGTTATTCATTGGTCTCTTTCTGCCCCTTCTGGGTTCCTATCTGCTTCAACCCTTCGCTTTCTAGAGGTGGTCTTTTTTGGATCATCCTTGGTTTCTTGGGCACTAGTTTTTGCGAAGGTTGTGTTTCTGTTTGCATTGCCTCTCCTTCTATGGGTCCTTCTGGTACTTCCAGGGGAATGGATGGGATCTTACATTCAGCAAGCCATTCGTTGATGACCATGTCTATATCCCCTTCTGTGATGTAGTAGCGCATCGGTAGCCACTGATTATCAGGATCATGCCTTGGTTGTATCCACATGGCTTTCCTTGTTGCCCATAAGTTAGCGATGTTCCCATATAGTGCGACAGATTTTGGTGTTATTCTCCATGACCGGTTAATATATTCCTGCATATCTCGTAGGTATGCTTCGAAGATGATTCCATTTTCTCTCTTTTGTCTGGTCTGTGGCCCTGATCTCAATATTCGATATCTTGCTCCCTAGGGCTATGGTCTTATAGAAAAAACTACGTATTCTGGTTCCCGCCATCCCATGAAGGCTATAAGGGTTATCAACCATGAGTAATGAAATTTTGTGCCAAGTTCCTCTGCGTCCCTGCAGTCCATTTGGAATAAGTTTAACAGATAAGGTGCCCATCTCACGAAGGTGCCTTCTACGCACTGAGCTGCCACTACGATGACGCCTGCTGGTACTTCATCTTTGCGACATTTTCTTAGCAACTTATGAGCTAAGATCTTTGTGCCCAATTGTGTTGCTGGGTTGTTGATCCATTTGATTATAATGCCTCTTGTTCCCCTCGCTATGTTGTATTTATTCTTCATTTCCTCTGCTAACACTTTTTCCTTGGATTTATCATCCAGAATCAACATGGGACCCATACCCCAGCTGGGTAGTCATGTTATCTGGGAAATAAGATCCACTGTTATGGGGACGGGTCTGTCCAACCATATATCCCCTCCATGTGTAACTTCTAACAGTTTCTTGATGCATGCAGTTGCGTACTGGCCTCTGCCAAAGTGTGGGAGTTGTAACAGTTCTAAAATGCCAGTTTGGTCCAGTCCAATTGCCCACTGATGCGGCTGACTGATTTTTTCTCCAAGTTGGTTGACCACTATGTTTAGCATGAACACTCTGGGTGCAAGTTCTAGGTACTTAGTGTTGTCTGAGATATCATGGTCGGAATACTTGAGCTTCCCAACGTGACCCAGTAACTACGACTCTACCTATACTCCCTTTGGTATGTGTGGTAGCACAATTTTTGCTACCGATTTCTTACGAGGTGAGATCGGTATCAAAATTCTATCGTCCAACTGTGGTCCTTAGTACGAAGTTCCAACAATCCCCGTTTGATGTCCTATAAGCCATTCTGGCCAAGCCAAGGTAGTTCCCATGGTCTCTTCTGTCTGTTGATCAAGGCTAGGTACCTGCGACTTGTCGGATTTCCCTTCTGATCCTCTATTTTGTTTCATGCCGTTACCTTTCGTGGCTAGTTTGGTGCTTTCTTGTTGCACTACCTGTTGAGGTTCCGCTTCTTCATTCGGAGGTTCCCGTGGTTTTGCTTGCGTATCCTCTTTCGTTTCCTCTGGTTGTGGCTACTGAATCTCTTCCAGTATCAGTGTGGGGCTCATCGGTGGTATCTCTGGGGATGGGATCTCATCGATATTGATGATCTCCGGTTGTTGTTGCTCGTTTTCTTCCAGCGGTCCTCGTGACCTATTTTGAACTCTGGTCAGCCTCGCGGTCGAGCCTAGTTCAATGGACTTCGATGGTGCCATAGTGGTGAGTTTCGGGCGTCTACTGTCTGTAGAGGCTTGTGATCTTGCTCTGTTCGTTCGAGCTATTGTGGCTCTCTCTATGTTCTTCTTTCACAAATAGACAATTTGCTTCCGTGCTCACATTTTGTATGGGCTTTTCTTGAAGCTTAACGAAGACGCTTCCTCCATGATGTGATTGATGCACCATAACTGTGGATTCAATGCATGTGCGACAGTTTCATACTTGCCATTACACTTCTCTAGCTGTTTCAAGTTAGCGTGTTTAATGTGATGTTCCATCAGTCCTTGTCATGCCTTAATTCCGCTTTGTGTTTTCCTATCGTCCTGATTTTGCCGAGTTTTTTTTTCCCACTCGTTTTCCTTAGGCGTGTGACCGTTACTCTTGCCTTTACTACATTCATGTTTTGAGCATCCTATGGATTTTTTTCATTGTTTTTTGGTTTTTTTTTTCTCTATTGCGCGGTGGGTGGTTGATCATCCTTGTACAGCTTTAGTCGGCTCCCGTTGATCATTCCTTAGAGGTCCGTGCCTGCTATATCTCTTAATTGTACAACTCTGATGTCTGTTACAGATTTGACCTCATATGGTCCTAACCAATGCATTCTCATCTTTCCTGGGTGCTGAAACAATTTATTGTCGTAGAGCAATACCAGATCTCCTTCCGTGAGAGTCTTCTTCTTAATGTTTCGATCGTGCTATGTTTTGTCTCTGGCCTTCTGCACTTGTTGATGGAATCCTGCCAGGATTCGGTCTTCCTCCATTGCTAACAGTTGATGCAACCTTTCCTGTATCGCACCACATTTTGTCATTTGTGCGATGGCAACTACGCGTAAGCTGGGTATTAAAAATTCCAATGGTACTACCACTTCTTGGCCGTAGACGAGTTTGAATGGTGTGTGCCCTGTCAACTTCTTACATGTCATCCTATACGCCCATAATACTGCTGGTACTTTAAGGTCCCAGTCGTCTCTGTTGATGTTATAGATCTTTGTCAATGTGTTCTCTAGGACTTTGTTGAAGGCTTCTACTATGCCATTCGCCTATGGGTGATCCAGTGTGATTTTTTGGTGGTGAACTTCAAATTCTTTGAGCATTGTGCAGATGGTGATATTTATGAAATGCGTGCCTTGATCACTCATCAGAACTATTGGTCACCCAAACCTAGTAATTACTTGTTCGAATAAAAAGTGTGCAACAGTCTCTGTGCTATAGTCCTTTATTGGTGCGGCTTCTGCCCATATTGTTAGGTATTCTGTCGCGGTGACGATGTATCTTACTTCTGTTCTTTTGGATGGTGGGTTAATAGGTCCCACAAAGTATGTTTCCAATTTATCAAATTCCTATAGTGTCACTTGTGGTTGTAACGACATCTCATCCCTTATGTTGGGTTTGCCTACCCTTTGACAGACATAGCATCCCTGACAGTATTCTTTTGAGTCCCTATGGATCGTTGGCCACCATAGTCCTGCGCGGAGTACCTTCTGCGTGATATATTTTCCTGCATAATGTCCTCCTGCCAATCCCTTGTGGGCTTCTGATAGAATCCTTGGTCGTTCATGTTCAAGCATGTACCTTCGCAAAATGTTGTCTGGGCCTATTTTATATAGATGTTCTGCGATCAGTAGATAGTCGGATGTGTGAAATACCAGGTTCTTCTTCTACACAGTGGTATACTCTTGTGGTGCAGTACCTATGCTCAAATATTGGATGATCTCTGCGAAGTAGTCATCAACAATTTGTACTGAGAATAGATTTACATCTGGAAAGTTGTCTTCTAAGATTGTGGGTTCTTCTCCATTTGTGACCCATGATAGGTGGTCAGGGCCTGCATTTAGTTTCCCTGGTTTGACAATTACTTTGAAATCAAATTCCTGGAATAATAGTAACCATCAACATATTCTCCCCCCCAACACTGGCTTGTTGACTAGGTACTTTCGGGATGAGTGATCTGTAAACATCTTAAAATGTTTTCCCAGTAAGTAGTGTCTGAACTTCTAAAGTGCGTAAGCCATAGCTAGGCCTTCTCTTTCCGTTGTGTTATAGTTTTGTTCTGTCTTAGATAGTTTTCTGCTTGCAAATGCTATCAGATGATCCAAGTCTCCTACTCCAGGCTATGCTAAGATAGCTCCCAGGGCTATCGCTGATGCATCTACATGCACATGGAATGCTTTTCCCCAGTTTGGGAATAATAATATCGGTGCAATGACCATGTTTTCCTTCAGGGTATCCAGACCGTGTTGACACTCGTCGTTCCATTGGTACTTTGTATCCTTCCTTAGCAGTTTTTCCATCGTTGTTGTGATTTGTGCACATCCTTTGATAAATTTTCGATAGTATCCTATATGTCCTAATGTCGCTCGTAGCTAACAGACTGTTTTCGGCACTGGTAAATTGACGATGACGACGACCTTTGCTGGATCGACCAATAGCCCTTGTTTTCATATTATATGGCCCAATAGTATCCCAAACGATGTTCCAAATATGAATTTATTTATGTTCAGTGATATCTGACACTGTCTACATCGATCTAGCATCAAGCGTAAAACTTCTACATGGTTTTTCAATAGACTATAGAATGTCCAGTCGTCTAGATATACTTTGAGAAACTGGTGGATGAATTCTTTGAAATCTATGATAACCACTCTGGAGAATATTGATGGTGTATTCTTCAGTCCAAATGGCATGACTGTATATTGGTAAGATCCCCATTCCATCGCGAATGTGGTATTGTATCTATCCTCATGTGCTATCTTAATCTAATGGTAACCCAAGAATCCATCAGTGAATGAGTACGCTTCATGTCCCCTCACATTCTCTAGAACTTCATCCGTGAATAGTGTAGGGAATGGGTTGTGTAGGCATGCATCATTCAACTTCCTCAAGTTGACACATATCCTGATCCCTCTTCCTTTATTCTTGTCATGTACGATCACCGGGCTTATCCACTTTGATTCCTCAGCTGGTTCGATTATTCCAGCTTCGAGCATTCAATCAATCTCCTCTTTAACTTTCTATTTATATATAGGGTTCAGTATATATGGTCGTTGTTTGATCGGTCTTGCTTTGGGTCTGAGAGGTATTTTCATTTCTCCCAGTTCACCTGCTATACCTTTCATCTCTGTAAATGTTGTAGGAAATAAGTCAATGTATTCATGCAACGGTTCTGTAATACTTTCTACTGTTGGGTCATCACAGTAGTCTCCAATGTTGGCCATTTTTGGATGTTTTTTTGTACCAATGTTAACTTTCTTTACCTTGATTGGCGTGAAAATAACTTCAGATTCCATTTGTGGTCCCTTCACATCTTTGTCGCCCTCAGCTTCTGCAATCTAAATGTCACGTGGGTTCTCTTCATCCGGTATGTCCTCCTGTACCTGATAACATGACAATAGTTCCTTGAATGTCTATTTATTTCGCTGCTTCTCTTTGGTAATGAGTTCTACTTCTAGCTCCTCAATGAATATGACTCCTCTGATTCATTTTAGAGCTGCGTCTATGTTGGGGTTCTCATGCTCGAATGAGAAAGTGGTGGTAAAGTTTTGCTGCAATGTTTCCCATGTTGTAGTTCCTTTGCATAGTTCCTGATCTGTATACCAGTTCACTTGTATGCCTTATAATGTATGAATAAAGTGGTGAGGCCATTCCTTAGGTGGTGTCAATTTCCACAGTGTTTCGCACTCCCTCACATGTTTCACTGGTGTTCCAAATCCTTCATATTTATGTTGTTTGTTGTTTTTCTGTGGTGTGTCGAACCTTATTCGCAGTATCCTTTTACATTGGTACCAGTTTGTGATGGTCTCCTTGTGTGCGCCCCACCATCTGGTGGGTGTGGCCTAGAGTGCTAAGTCCAGTGCTAGTAGCCTCTAGTTCTCTAATACTTCATCTTCATATTGTGTCAAGAATGTTTCCAAATCATTAAGTCCATGGAAACTGGGTGGTTCTTCGATTTCTATGCCTATCCATCATACTGCGCGGTCTATTCTTGCACATCTTCTCGTGGATACTTCATGTAGTCTCTGCTGCTAGTTTTCTAACCCGGTGTATGAATTCATCGCACATGAAGTAATAATACGCCAACTGAGTATCCCATCTGCAGTTGGGTTTACATAATCCTCCTCACGCATAGTTGTCCTATATAACTGACCGATTTCCTCTAAGTCTAGGCAAGTGGGTTCTACAAACCTTTCCCCTTCTGATGGATCTAGTGGTGCTATAACCCTATAATCTCCAGATTGAAATGTCATTTTTCTTGACCTCAAATTAATTATGGTCTGGTTGTGAAATTCCCAGTCTAGATCGAGTAGTGTCGGGTATGGTGTTGTGCCATCTACTATTTCGATGACTTCAAAATTGTAATGGTCCCAAGCCATTATGCAAGGATCATCATGGTTTTGATGTCTTTTTAAAACTTTTCTGAGTGAGGTATTTCATCAAACACCTTGTTGTCCTACTTGTTTAGATGTGTTTACTTGTTGAATGGCCTCTTGATTTTGGCCTTAGGGTTTACTGATCTGATATATATGTGTGTTGCAACAATAAACAAAAGATATAACCATGGATCATACCTCAACCATATGTAATGTGATAGACAAGCCAAAACATCTCAAATCTTCATTTATTCATAAGATAGAAGAACCTGCTACAATGGAGATGTCGATCTGGAATGCTCAAGAGATGGCTATGAAAATAGACAATAGAGCTGCTACAAAAAGCTCCCGATAATACAAAATAAGCCTCTAAAGGCTAGATAAGAAATGAAGACCAATGCCACGTCCAGTGGGATAGATGAAGTTCCTCAACAATTCGTCCCTGGTGCCAAAGATGTCCAATCACCTCAATAAAGTTGCCAACAGTTGATCAGGTGATGGCAAGAACAACCCAGGTGCCTGAATCTCCAAGATCCCTCTCAAACCTTGTATATCTTAACTCCTCCACTGAATGGTGCTCCCCACTGGATGATTGAAACCCTAATAATTCGGCCTCTCTCCTAGAGACCTCCAACAACTCCACTAGTCCACTAGAATAATAGATCGGGGCATGACAATGAATACCCAAGTGCTCAAATCATCAAAATACCTGCTAGATTCTTAGATCTAGATACCCTCCAAATAATGTTGCACTCTCCTTTTGGGAAATCATCCCACTGTCAATACAAATAAACTTGCCACTGAAATGCCTCCGGAAACCACCAAGAATGATGCTAGGACACCTGCAAGGAAAACCCAATACCTGGAATTCCCAATATCACTTCTCCTCAGCTAGGACGAATCCTCCCTCAATGAATGGTGCACCCCTCTTGCTGGAAANGTGGGAGAGTATTGCATCTCTGAGACCAAGCTTGGGACAAGCTAGGTGAAATCTTTCACCACCGAATCATCCTCTAGGGTTTGTATAGACACCTCTGTAGAATAATTACATGTCCAAACATCTCCATGCCCTATCATGATGATCAAGAGGGAGAAAAGGTCTCAACCCATAAGACAAGTACCTACAGGCCCACTCCAAACCAACCCAAGGTGGAGTATGTGGCTCTCTGGCGCAAACTGGGTTGTCATGTAGTGAAACATCCTGCTAACCCAGTGAACTCCCGGATCCCATGGAAAAATTGGAAGTTTATCACTTCCAATCTCGTCTAACTGCTCCTGTGTGAGACTGATCATTGTCAGAAGCCGTCTGTGCTCATCTTTTATCCTCCTCAAGTTGTTGTCAATGATAAATGTGTCAGAAAAAGATAACAGACATATCTGCAGCTGACTGTAGGACTGGAAGGCATCACATGCTTTGGTCAATCCCAAAGATTCAACCATAAGCTCGTCCATCGGTATCCATGATAGATTCTCTCCTGTGGTCATCATCGAATCCCAACCATATAGTACAACCGGAAGTAACCCCTTCGACTGCTAGTCAACCAACCTCCATCTCTCATCTCACATGCAAATGCTGAAATGGTGAAGGTGATCTCTCATAACTAGGTGCTGCTGCAAAGGAGTGACATCTGCATGCTCTCATAGGTGTGTCTCCTCCCTGTAAGGCACTATACCCCTCTGAATCCCATCGTACATCTCGGCATGTCTCTGTGAGCTATCACTCATCACTGTATGCTACGACATACCCATGTCATCTCCGGTATACTTATGTTGTCTCATAGATCTTGGGCATACTACTGGATCAACCTCTACATGGAGGCCAAACTCTCTCGGAAGACAAATGGAAGTTTCTTCCATCATCTGTTGCTCCTCTACTACATCATCAACATATCCTAGCAATGTGACTGAATGATATACTTGAGTTTCCACTAGGACAGATGAAGTGGATCTTTGATGGATCTCCTCAAGAAGCTCATCTGATCTAGACTCTAATTCTTAAAGGGTTGCCTGTGTGCTTCTCAATAATCCTCGAGTGTTCTCCAACTCTTGAGTGAGTCGATCTACCTGCAACTCCTACCCCCTCAAGGCCCTGTGATACAACTCGCCAATCCCCAGTAGGTAGTCCCTGTCTATCAACAACTGTTGGTAGTCAGTCCTCATCATAGACACTCTCTTCCTGAGAGTGCGAAAATCATCCATGGTAAATCCTCCATCTGAGCTACCCTGTGCCACTGATGCTCTCCAACAATAATCTGCCATCACTACATGCATGTCATCAATATGTCTAGTGGTTGCCTTGATCATAGCCTCACTAACTCTCAACTGTGCTACTAAGTGGTGTGACTCCTGATCATGGTCATGTTGAGGTGCCATCTCAAACCCCTCACTACTAGTGTCAGTCCTACTAGTGTCAAATCTGGAATCCCCAAAAACACCATCTGTATAAGATGACGTGCTGAACTATCCATTGTCTACTGTGTTTTTGGGTACTCCTGTATGCCACTGCACCCCATCACTAGGTGCTATCTCCCTCTAAATCACCCTATATCCTATATGAGTAGTTGTATCCTCTTGTGCACTCACCCTGCTACTATCATCTACACCTGGATCCCATGTAGATGTATCCATACATGTGCCATGGTCATCCTGACTGCTAAAGAGTGCATCCACATCAATGCAATCCGATCCTAGAAGTAATTCCTCCACTAACCTGTCAGCCTCTGCAATCTGCTCAACCAATGGAGTCTCCAATAGATATGACTCAATCTCCTCTGGCTGACCTGTATGTGTGAGGTCAATTTCATGTATGTCACGTACCTCCTCCTAGATCTGTGGGTCTACCTGTCCATGGTGTGCATCCCTCACACTAGGCTCATCCATCATACCTGACATGACACTGATCTCCTCATGTGACGTGGCTATCATGGGTGTATGAACAAATGAAAGATGTGTCATGGCCCCCATAGGAGGTTGGTCATCTGTAGGTGAAAACACGTGTGACTCCTCACAAGTGTCACTACTCTGTTGAGACGTAAAGACATCAATGGTATTTGATATGTCTGTTGATACACTGGTGCTATCGTCCTGTCCATCTAGCTACCTACTCACTACACAAGGGTCATCATCCTCCTCAAGCGTGCAAGCATCACTAGCCTCTGTGCAAGAGTCATCATCACTATCCTCTGAGGTAGAGTCACTATCACTAGCCTTTGTGCAAGAGTCACTGTCATCATCTGAATTCTCTGAATCCACCTCTATCACTCCATCTTCACACATCTCATCATCTCTGTCATAGTATGCCTCAATAGTGTGCTTCTGATCCTTATCCTTGCACCTATGATCTGGTTCCCACAACCCCTTGCAATAGTGGCAAGGTTTTGTGCTCCTAATGGGCGTGGGGTTTCTCTGTTCTTCCATCCATCTAGTTGCTTATTTTTTCTTTTTATCTGCTATGAAGATCCCATGTAAAATATCCCATTTTCTCCAATCGAGCTTTCTAAATACTACATACTGAGGCAAGGTTATGAGAGTCCTATTTTCCTCACTAAGGCCGGAATACATTATCTCCAAGCATGTTATCTCAAAGGATATCTTATCCATTTTCTTCGAACCATCCATTTATCCCTATCAGAGACCCCTCAGGTTTGCAGGATTTAAGCTCTGATACCACTGAAATGATTCGAATCCATTATGCAAGGAATATCACGGTTTTGGTGTCTTTTTGAAACTTTTTTGAGTGAGGTATTTCATCAAACACTTTGTTGTCCTACTTGTTTAGATGTGTTTACTTGTTGAATGGATTCTTGATTTCGGCCTTAGGGTTTACTGATGTGATATATATGTGTGTTGCAGCAATAAACAAAAGATATAACCATGGAACATACCTCAGCCATATGCAATAAGATAGACAAGCCAAAATATCTCAAATCTGCTTTTATTCATAAGATAGAAGAACCTGCTACAATGGAGATGCCGATCTGGAATGCTCAACAAATGGCTATGAAAATAGACAATAGAGCTGCTACAAAAATCTCTTGATAATACAAAATAAGCCTCCAAAGGCTGGATAAGAAATGAAGACCAATGCCACGTCCTGCTGGATAGCTGGAGCTCCTCAACAATTCGGCCATGGTGCCAAAGATGTCCAATCACCTCAAGAAAGTTGCCAATAGTAGATTGGGTGATGGAAAGAACAACCCAGGTGCCTGAATCTCCAAGATCCCTCTCAAACCTTGTAGATCTGAACTCCTCCACTGAATGGTGCGGCCCACTGGATGACTGAAACCCTAATACTTCGACCTCTCTCCTAGAGACCTCCAACAACTCCACCAATCCACTAGAATGATAGATCAGGGCACGACAATGAATACCCAAGTGCTCAAAACATCAAAATACCTTCTCGATCCTTAGATCTAGATACCCTCCAAATAGTGTTGCGCTCTCCTCTTGGGAAATTGTTCCACTGTCAATACAAATAAACCTACCACTAAAATGCCTCCGGAAACCACCAAGAATGATGCTAGGACACCTGCAAGGAAAACCCAATACCTTGAATTCCTGAAATCACTTCTCCTCATCTAGGAAGAATCCTCCCTCAATGAATGGTGTGCCCCTCTTGCTGGAAACCCTAGTTGGTGCACCCTCTCTCTCTCTCTGCCCTGCAACTGATGTAGAATCCTCCTGCAACTGAGTAGATCTGGAACTAGAATGGTGTGGGAGAGTATTGCATCTCCAAGACCAAGCTTGGGACAAGCTAGGTGGAATCTTTCACCAACGAATCATCCTCTAGGGTTTGTTAAGTCAAAACCCTCAAAACCCCCAATGTTGGGCTCACTAGCTAAAAGCCAGATATAAAAATAAGATCATACATGAATCAATGAGAAGAGGTCCTTGCCTTTCCTTTATACTTTTGGATCACCTTTTCCCTCCAAAGTTACTTTCATTTTATTAATTTTTAATTAATTAATCAAATCACTTTAATTAATTAATTAACCATTTTACCTCTGAAAAGCTCCTTATCTCTCCTTGTGGCTTCCCTGGCCACTGAAATTCACTTCTATCCATCCCAACCTACAGTGTTTCTCCTCCTGATTCCAATGAGCTATTACACTGAGAGGTTCCTCCAAGTAATGTGCCCAAAATGACCTCTTCAGTGAATTTCATTGACTTATAGCTCAAAATAGTCAAAATCATGGAAATCGTCGGAATGCAACGGAACCAAAGCCAACCTGTGCAGAATGGATCATAATGATGGAATATGATGAGAAATGCAAGTTGGACCCCACAATGCCTCTCAATAAACCCTGTACTCACTATAACCTCCATCTGGCTACTCTGGTCATCATAACCCTCTGCACTGTGATGATGTCCCAAAGTGGGGATATTACAGTCCTCCCTGCTAGAAAATTGCTTGTCCTCAAGAAATAACCAAATCCACTCAAATAAAATACTAGGATCCCATGTACACCTATGGGATACACAGTAGAACCCATCGAAAGATGAACAATAGTACACTCCACCCCCTGGATCCCAAATCAGGAAGTCAACTGCAATACTCTACCAAGCATAGTCCTAAAAGATATCAACCCTGTGAACCACTTGCACATGACACATGGCCTCATCTCGAAATGATTCCACCCTCCAAATATCCACCAAGATCCACACGGCCCCCATCAACTGCACATGCTGATACCAGAATGAGGTACTGTAAGACCTCCGCGAGACACCCTCAAGTGTTGTGCTCCCTTCGACATTGAATCTAAATGGAAAGTTAGAACAACTTTCCCCTACAAAGGTCCACTCGCCCCTGTTAGTTGGTGAAATGCTCAACCCTGCAATCCCTGGGTCCCATGCTAACCTCTATCGAAGATTTCCATGCTAGCCTTGCACCACTCTAACAATGACTATCTGTCCCCCCCATACATACTGGATCCTCCTCGCCTGGATCCTCAAGATGAAATACCTGTGACCACCAAACCTGTTGTCCAGAAACTATATCAGTATAGACACCTCTGTAGAAGAAGTACCTATCCAAACATCTCCATGACCTATCATGATGATCAAGAGGGAGAAAAGGTCTCGCCCCGTAGGACAAGTACCTACAAGTCCACTCCAAACCAACCCAAGGTGGAGTGTGTGGCTCTCTGGTGCAACCTGGGTCGTCATGTAGTGAAACATCCTGCTAACCCAGTGAACTCTCGGATCCCATGGCAAACTTATAATTTTATCACTTCTAATCTCATCTAACTACTCCTGTGTGAGACTGATCACTATCAGAAGCCCTCTGTGCTCATCTTCTATCCTCCTCATGATGTTGTCAATGATAAATGTGTCGGAAAAGGATAACAGACATATCTGCAGCTGACTGTAGGACTGGAAGGCATCACATGCTTTGGTCAATCCCAAGGATTCGACTAGAAGCTCGTCCATCGATATCTATGATAGATGCTCTCTTGTGGTCATAATCAAATCCAAACCATCCAGTACAACCAAAAGTAACCCCTCCGACGGCTGGTCAACCAACCTCCATCTCTCATCTCCCATGCAACTGCTAAAATGGTGAAGGTGATCTCTCATAACTAGGTGCTTCTACAAAGGAGTGACATATGTATGCTCTCCTAGGTGTGTCTCCTCCCTGTAAGGCACTATACCCCTTTGAATCCCACCATACATCTTGGCATGTCTCTGTGAGCTATCACTCATCACTGTATGCTCCGGCATACCCATGTCATCTCCTGTATACTTATGCTATCTCATAGATCCTGGGCGTAATGCTAGATCAACCTCTACATGGAGGCCAATTTCTCTCAAAAGACAAATGGAAGTGTCTTCCATCATTTGGTGCTCCTCTACTAGATCATCAACATCTCCTAGCAACGTGACTGAATGATATACTTGAGTGTCCACTAGGACAGATGAAGTGGATCTCTGACGGATCTCCTCAAGAAGCTCATCTGATCTAGACTCTGATTCTTGAAGGGTTGCCTGTGTGTCTCTCAAGAATCCTCGAGTGTTCTCCAAATCCTAAGTGAGTCGGTCTACCTCCAACTCCTGCCCCCTCAAGGCCCTGTGATACAACTCGCCAATCCCTAGTACGTAGTCCCTATCTGTCAACAACTGCTGGTAGTCAGCCCTCATCACAGACACTCTCTTCCTAAGAGTGTGAAAATCATCCATGGTAAATCCTCCATCTGAGCTACCCTGTGCCATTGATGCTCTCCAACAGTAATCTGCGATCGCTACATGCATGTCATCAATACGTCTAGTGGTTGCCCTGATCATAGCCTCACTAACTCTCAAATTTGCTACTAAGTGGTGTGACTCCTGATCATGGTCATGCTGAGGTGTCATCTCAGACCCCTCACTGCTAGTGTCAGTCCTACTAGTGTCAACTCTAGAATCCCCCAAAACATCATCTTCATAAGATGGTGTGCTAAACTATCCATTGTCTATTGTGTTGTTGGGTACTCCTGTATGCCACTGCACCCCATCACTAGGTGCTATCTCCCTCCGAATCACCTTGTATCATGTATGGGTAGCCATATCCTCCTGTGCACTCACCCTTCTACTATCATTTGCGCCTGGATCCCATGTAGATGTATCCATACATGTGCCATGGTCATCTTGACTGTGAAAGAGTGCATCCACATCAATGAAAGCGGATCTTGGAAGTAAGTCTTCCACCAACCTGTCAGCCTCTGCAATCTGCTCAACCAATGGAGTCTCCAATAGCTATGACTCAATCTCCTCTAGCTGACCTGTATGTGTGAGGTCAACTGCTTGTACGTCCTGTACCTCCTCTTGGATCTGTGGGTCTACCTGTCCATGGTGTGCATCCCTCACACTAGGCTCATCCATCATACCTGACATGCCAATGATCTCCTCATGTGACGTGGCTATCATGGGTGTCTGAACAGATGACAGATGTGTCACGGCCCCCATAGGAGGTTGGTCATCTGTAGGTGAAAACACATGTGACTCCTCACTAGTGTCACTCCTCTACTGAGATGTAAAGACATTAATGGTATGTGATATGTCTGCTGATACACTAGTGCTATCGTCTTGTCCATTGAGATACCTACCCATTACACAAGGGTCATCATCCTCCTCAAGCGTGCAAGCATCACTAGCCTCTGTGCAAGAGTCACCATCACTATCCTCTAAGGTAGAGTCACTATCACTAGCCTCTGTGCAAGAGTCACTGTCATCATCCGACTTCTCTGAATCCACCTCTATCTCTCCATCTTCACACATATCATCATCTCTGTCATAGTATGCCTCAATAGTGTGCTTCTGATCCTTACCCTTGCACCTATGATATGGTTCCCACGACCCCTTGCAATAGTGGCAAGGTTATGTGCTCCTAATGGGCATGGGGTTTCTCTGTTCTTCCATCCATCTAGCTGTTTCTTTTTTCTTTTTATCTGCTACGATGATCCCATGTAAAATATCCCATTTGCTCCAATCAGGCTTTCTAAAGGCTACATACGAAGGAAAGGTTATGAGAGCCCTATTTTCCTTACTAAGGCCAGAATACATTATCTCCAAGCATGTTATCTCAAAGGATATCCTATCCTTTTCCTTCCAACTATCCATTTATCCCTATGAGAGACCCCTCAGGTTTTCTGGATTTAAGCTCTGATACCACTGAAATGATCCCAAGCCATTATGCAAGGATCATCACGGTTTTGGTGTCTTTTTAAAACTTTTCTGAGTGAGGTATTTTGTCAAACACTTTGCTATCCTACTTGTTTAGATGTGTTTACTTTCTGAATGGCCTCTTGATTTCGGCCTTAGGGTTTACTGATGTGATATATATGTGTGTTGCAGCAATAAACAAAATATATAACCATGGAACATACCTCAACCATATGCAATACGATAGACAAGCCAAGATATCTCAAATCTGCTTTTATTCATAAGATAGAAGAACCTACTACAATGGAGATGCCGATCTGGAATGCTCAATAGATGGCTATGAAAATAGACAATAGAGTTTCTACCGAAAGCTCTCGATAATACAAAATAAACCTCCAAAGGCTGGATAAGAAATGAAGACCAATGCCACATCCTCCTGGATAGCTGAAGCTCCTCAACAATTCGGCCGTGGTGCCAAAGATGTCTAATCACCCCAAGAAGGCTGCCAACAGTGGATTGGGTGATGGCAAGAACAACCCAGGTGCCCGAATCTCTAAGATCCCTCTCAAACCTTGTGGATCTGATCTCCTCCATTGAATGGTGCTCCCCACTGGATGACTGAAACCCTAATAATTTGGCCTCTCTACTAGAGACCTCCAATAGCTCCACCAATCCCCTAAAATGACAGATCGGGGCACAACAATGAATACCCAAGTGCTCAAATCATCAAAATACCTGCTAGATCCTTAGATCTAGCTACTATGAAAATAATGGCGTGCTCTCCTCTTTGGAAATTGTCCCACTGTCAATACAAATAAACCTGCCACTAAAATGCCTCCGGAAACCACCAAGAATGATGCTAGGACACCTACAAGGAAACCCCAATACCTGGAATTCCCAAAATCAATTCTCCTCGGCTAGGACAAATCCTCCCTCAATGAATGGTGTGTCCCTCTTGCTAGAAACCCTAGCTGGTGTGCCCTCTCTCTCTTTGCCCTGCAACTGATGTAGATTCCTCCTGCAACTGAGTAGAACTGGAACTAGAATGGTGTTGGAGAGTATTGCATCTCCAAGACCAATCTTGGGACAAGCTAGGTGGAATCTTTCACCAATGAATCGTCCTTTAGGGTTTGTTAAGTCAAAACCCTCAAAACCCCCAATGTTGGGCTCACTAGCTAAAAGCCAGATATAAAAATAAGATCATACATGAATCAATGAGAAGAGGCCCTTGCCTTTCCTTAATACTTCTGGCTCACCTTTTTCCTCCAGTGTGACTTTCATTTTATTAATTTTTAATTAATTAATTAAATCAATTTAATTAATTAATTAACCATTTTACCTCTGAAAAGCTCCTTATCTCTCCTTGTGGCTTCCCTGGCCACTGAAAGTCACTTCTAGCCATCCCATCTTGTACTGTTACTCCTCCCAATTCCAATGAGCTATTACACTGAGAGGTTCCTCCAAGTAATGTGCCCAAAATGACCTCTTCAGTGAATTTCATTGACTTATAGCTCAAAATAGTCAAAATCATGGA
>JASDQU011027780.1:11347-23294 GCA_032191745.1 Picea mariana | reverse complement strand
TTTTTGACCCATTTCTTCCCCTTTTTTCACCAAAGGAGGTTCATTCATAAGGAAAAAACCCTATACATGTTTCTGTTATAACATGAGTCTTGGGCACTTACAAAATAAAAATGAACTGTGGAAAAGGAACCAATACCAGGGGAGAATTGCTTGCACTATGGGTCATTTAATTTTTTGGTCGTATTAAAAGGATATCAATGTTACAACTGGTAGGTGATTCCAAGGTTATTATCGACTGGTTTAATAATGAAAATAACCTACAGGTGATATATGTGCAGCCTTGGATGACTAATTTTAGATCGTTGAGCCAAAATTTTCAGCAACTCAAAGCACAACATATATACAACACATATAATAAGGATGTTGACCAGCTTTCTAAGGAAGCATTGTTACTGGATGAAGATGGAATATACTTTTCAAAGGAATAGGAAGGACAACCTGAAATATTTGATAGACCTGATATTGATCTTTAGGTCACTATATGAAATGATACAGTTTTGGCTTTTGTATATTTTTTTATATAAATTACAGTCACAAAGAGGACATAAAAGATATGCAATCTTTTTTATATGTAAAACAATGGGCATGTTTCTAGAATTATTTTGTAATGTGAAAAGTTCTTAGCATCCTTATGGATTTTGGAAAAAGAGATATACAAAGCTATAATTTTTGAAAAAGGACCTTTTATATTTATATTTACTAATATAAATTATTTTTCTTAAAATGTAATTTTTGAAAAAAAACCTTTTAACTATTAGAAATTATTTTTCTTATTGAAAAAAAAAACCACCTAATAACGATTCCTAATTCCATTAGTGTTGGGCACACAATGATTTGTAACTTAATATTTTCGGCCTTATATTTTTACATGAAAATCTCTTCATACAAAAGAAATTTCTGTTACACAAGAGTTGGCATTCAAATCCAAACGATTGAATCTACCTGAGAGTTGAATCGGCATTAAAAGCGAAAGAGTCTCCTGAGGAATTCCTTTGGGCTTCAACATCAACAAACTTCAAGAAAAAGACTCCAAATTAAAATTCGACAAGTTTCAAGAAGAGGCAAAATTCTGCAAGTTGTTTTCGACCACACAGAGAATAATGAAGAAGCCTTAACCATGGATACATCTCACAAAAAATGGCTTCTTGTTCATTGTATTCATGTCCCTAACACTGATACATACAATGCTTTCTCTAGAAAGATGAGAAATATAGAGTCACTGCTTGCCGAGATGTTGAGGGATGAAATTGAAAAAATTATGGAAGTGTCCCTAGCCTGATCTTGCATCGTTTTGTTCATCAATATTTTCATCAAGGTTAGAGAGAGATATTTGCAATCCCATTGGGTTAACTGGTTAATATTTGTATTCAGTTATGCCAGTTGGATGCAATAGAAATAACTCCAGCGTTGGAGGTTCGCTATCATCCGCAATAACTTGCCTCTGAAAACCAACCAAACGTTATGGATCCTTACATATCTCATTTGTAGAAAAGACTGATAGTTATTCAACAAAAAATTCTAAGAAACTAAATCCACCACTGCAATTCAAGGTATTGATAATTAACGAAATCAATGTACACAATTTGGAAAATAAATGATATTATTAACTTATCAACTCAGGAATGACCACTGGCGATTGTTGTCATACTTGAAAATTTTCTGGTGAACAAGTTTCAAAAATGTGTTTAGATTAGACACAAATGCAGTGCATTGATAAAGTAATAAATTCGAGAAAATAGCTGACTACTAGAAATAGTTATTTATGATTTTGTTTCAGAGATTGAAGGAGGTGTCAAAGAGCTTACCATTTGTGACTAATGTGCCTGTGAAGGAAGGTGGTCGATGAATCTGATTTATGGACGCCATTCTCCCACGTTTCTGTATCCGCCTTTCGCGAGCTTTATGGTTATGAAACTAGTAAAACACATTCTTCTTTTCAATGTTTCCATACAATCGCAGTCTACTAGTTATCTTCTCTATTTGATGAGCCTTGGGAGTGTGCATCCCTTGACTGTATATGGATTCCAATAAATCTATTTGTTTTGTACTTGGATTCCATCTAGTGGTCCTACTGGATTTCCCTTCTACCATTGCTTTACTCTTTTGGCTTCTTCTTTTTGAGAGCAAGGAAATGTGTGCTCAGTGTGGGTGATAAATAGAAAACAAGGGAAGGGAACAGATTGCACCAAAACTCAAAGTTCCAAGAAAAGATTGTGAGAAACAATTGAGAAGCTAGATGAAGATTCTAGCTATAAATGGAGATGGGTATGATTTTGGAATGAGACCACAATGAGACAAAGAAAAGAAGACCAAAAAAATCACATGGGAATGTGAGAGAACATAGGGGAATAGGACGACGGAGGGTGGTGGCTAACATTATTTGAAAGAAATTCAACGATGAGCAATTTGGAGCATGCCCTTGCATATAGCATTACCAAAGCTCTGGAGATATCTATTATAGCCATGTGTCCAACCAACTCAAAATCCAAATATGAAAATCATAACAATCAAAAATATGGATTGTTATCTTTAGTTCAAATATAGTTCCATTGAACTACAATATTTCAATTAATAATAGATGCAAATAGACATAATCAAGTAACTAGCCCCAAGGGTTATCTCAATTGATTGAACTATCTGCCCAAGGCATGTTGTCAATGGGGAGACCATAAGTTAGAAGTTTGAATATTGTTGAGTCCCTCGAGCTTACTAGTCACAATCATTGTTGGAAATTGAGCTACCCTCCATCTAGAAATTCCAGGTAAAAGGGGGATCCAACGATGTTTTCTTTGGAAAAAAAAAAAGAAGAAGAAAAAGACCCATTCAAGTAACTTTAAACATGTTTTAAAGATGACAATGTTCTTATTGTGGGGTATGAAAGAAATCCCTATCAAACGATTTTTTTTTTTGATGTGGGCCACTAGAAACAAAATATATTTTGAGAGAACAAGGCCATTTGATCACTGATATTGGAACACAAACATATCGATAGAAAATAACAACCATTGGAAATTACAAATTTTTAGAAGAAAAGTAAGAAAAACACAACACCAAAATATACACTTCAAGTCATTATAGGAAGAATGTCATACCTTATTTTTTGCTCAAGTACTTCTTAATTGTGATAATTCCACAAGTGCTTATATAGCCCCCTCTCACGAAACAAATAAATATATTCACAAAGTTGAAAAGAATTGTTGTGGAAAACGCTTTACCCTATTGAGATATAATCTCTAATATGTCCACCAAGGCCAATATTCTACATTCATTCACAATAGAGCTCTTTCCATCTGGCACACTATCAAGGTTGCTCAATACAACTATTGCCTTATCCACCATACCATAGGAAGGATTTGTCATGAGATCAACAAGGGTGTTGATTGCCTCTACCCTTATAGCCTTGTCCTCATTTTGATGAAGGGATGATTTTGTATATAGTGTTGTAGTAGCATCATTTTCTGCCCGAGAGGATCCACTAATAAGTAAAGCCACCAGGGGTGGCGTTTAACCTACAACACCTATTGATGCCTTATTTTCATCTATGAGGGATAGGATCAAGAGGAAACACATTTCATTCTACCTGAATATTGAAGTCCATGTCTTCACTACATATATCAGAGGCTTGATTTCTCTAGCTTATGTAATTTCCATCCTATTATCATCAAACAAAGACATATTCATGAGGAAGATGTTGATAGTCTCCTATGTTTGGGGGTATATGGAATGAAGTAGACAAACCAAAGGCCTTACAATTCCTTCCCTAGATATCATCATCATGTTCCCCAGTTTATTCTTAGCCAATACCCTCAATTCTACAACTGCATTGTTTGCAAATTTATTGAAATTATTATACCTAATTCTTTCACCAAAGCCTTTAAAAAAACCTATAGAACGTTAGGATCAAGGAGCTCATTATTACTCTCTAGTGTTTAATTTCATAGGGGTGATGATGCATATGGATTGGTAAGAAGTTGTTCCTCTCCAAAATATATTGACTTGGAAAGTTTATTCATCCATTGGGAATGAGACATAATATCCTCGAGGAGATAATTATTGTTGTTTTTGTTTTTGTTATTGTTGGGATCTTGATTTGGTTAAATTAACGATGATGATTAGATCCTTTTTTACTGGTATTATATGTGTATTTTACTATTTTGAAGAAGTTTTGAAGGATTCTTATAGAAAATCATCATAGCTTATACCAGGTACATATAATTGATGTTTTGTGATGCTTTTAATTTTAATTCAACATGTTTTAATAATTACAAGGAGCTAATGCATGATCTATGTGTCATAGGGAAAAATTGCACGGCATTTTTCCATCCAACAGCTCGTCCGGTACTCCATCTGGCACTACATCCGGTACTCCATCTGACATTACGTTTGGCACTCCATCTAATGCTAAAATCATAGGTGAGTTGGCGGTTGTTATATCAGCAGTTGTGTTGGGCGAATCAACGACATGGTTTTTTCTCACGCTCGTGGCCTCCAGCTCCTAATCTCTTGACATCTTGGATTGAGCTCTTATGCTGAGCGTTGAGTGGTTCGTTTGGTTTCTAGAAGCCACAGGCAGTTTTAGTGCATTTAATGTAATTTGTTTTTTTTAGAGAAGGTAGACCCTTCCAATGGTCAACTTCTTGAATTGTAACTTCTATAAATACCACAGTAGTGGTCAGAAAAAAGTTAAGTTAAGAACTGTAAAGCTAGAATTATTTTTGTTGTGTAATTCGAGACATTTCCATACAGTTGTGCAAGATTGTGTTTTTAATTTTAAATTCCAAAATCGTGTTGCTTGAACTCGTGATTCATTGTTGAGGAGTAGCCACAACCTGCTGGGAGGGCCACCAGTGGTCTGGGTGAATATTCAACTAGTTAGCTTGTGTATTCGAGTTGTGCAATTTTCATTTCTTTCATTTA
The DNA here is from genome assembly GCA_032191745.1 of Picea mariana. Taxonomy (NCBI): domain Eukaryota; kingdom Viridiplantae; phylum Streptophyta; class Pinopsida; order Pinales; family Pinaceae; genus Picea; species Picea mariana. Next base: position 18,377 of record JASDQU011027780.1, on the reverse strand, counting down.
TGTTATATGTGTCTTTCTCATTTTACATGTTGTGTATTTGTTGTTCATAGCTTAACTATTTCAATTTCCTTTTTGCATGTTGTTTGTGAAGGATAGTGTTAATATACTATGTCTTTTTAATTATTAGGAAATAGCTTGGAAGCTTAGCTACTAACTCTATTATGTGATTAAATGATAGTTTGAATTTCTGCAGGTTGAAATAGAATAGTTAAAAGTTAAAACGAAGTATTTAGTTAATAGTTTCCTTGGCAAAGTTTTGATGGATAAATAGTTGTTAGATTTTATTTTAATGCTTCGTTTGCTTATCTAGTTTGCTCATTTGGTTTTCTTATTAAATCTCCTGTAGTATGTTAAGGTAGAAGTAGAATTTACATTATATTTTTATATGCATTTTAACTTGCAATTTGAATTGTTAAATAATAGGATGATCTTAGTTTATTTTACGAAATTTCCATTGTAGAATTAAATTGCAATTCTAAATAGAAGTTTGATTTTGAGTTAAGTTTATAGTTATAAGTCTCTAATGGTGTGTATTTGCTTACATTAGCATAGGAGTGCATTTGAATTCGGTAGAATAGTGTTTTCTTATCGTTGATTATGAATGCATAAATTGAGAGATCACATGGATTTTCAAGCTAGTTGATAGTTCTTATATGATGGTTGAGCTCTCGTTAGATTGCTTGATTCATACCTTTCATTTCTCTATAGAAGTTAATTTATTGAAATTATTCCTCTTGAGCTATCATTGATCATTAGATTCCATCATGATGTCATAATACAACAAAGGCATCATCATCATCATCATTACATTTGAAATTGTTGTTGTTATAGATTAAGATTAGTCTTTGACTACCGTCATATTGTTTTTCATTAAGTAGGTTAAGATTTCATTTTGTAGATTAGAAGTAATTATGAATTTTATCTCAAGAATAGAGTTCTCTTACTTAATAGTTTGATTAGTTTCCTGTTGAGTAGTTTTGATTAGTTTACTCGTTGAAGAAGTTTTAATAGGTTATTTAATTGCTTATTTGTTTACTCGTTGTTGATGCTTATTGATTTTGAATAGATTGATTAGATTAGTTTGTTGTTGTTATTGTTCATTAATTTGAATAGATTAAATAGATAGCTTGTTTTTGCTCATTATATTGATTAAGTTAACTTGTTCATTTTAGGGTTTTCATTTACTTATTTAGGACAATCCATCGATCCATTGTTCAAAAGTTACTTAAGGTAAATAGTTTAAGTTCCTTGATAAGATTTTCTCATTGATAGCTTTTGCTTAAGTAGGTTAGCCCTTAGATATACCATCTCCTTAGTTAGACTACACTTCCTCTATATTTTCTGCCTTGGCACATATAGTGCTACAACTCTAAGTTTACTTACCCCAGGTTGACAATTTAATTGAGGGTTTTTAGTGCATATAGAACACCCATCAGTTATGATCATATACAGGTGATGATGATGTAGTTTTCAATCACATTACTAATTTCCATTAAATAAATCCTACAAACATCATGAAATATAAAACTATTATATCACAAAAACAAACTAGATCTTGTAGACTCACCATCATATTTTCCATCAGTAACTTGGATGGAATCATTATAATTATCCATGGAAATAATAATGATGCTTAACATGAAATTCAATACCTTCTCAGAGAAAAATGTTTTCCCTGTACCACAAGGCTCGACTAATCAAAATAACGTGATCCCTTCATTATTGTACATTGGGAGATGGAATTCCCTAATAAAAAGACAAAAACCCTTCTCAAATAGCAGAGTCTCAGGAATCGACACAATTTCATATCTATCACAATCCTTCCTCTTCATGAGATCAAGTTGGTTCTTCAAAATACACCCACACTTCCTATGACTCGAATGAGCCGAAACATTCAATGAAGAATCCATTTCCATTATATATATAAATGTTATATTCCATGGGGCTAGAGAACAAAAGAGAAGGAAATATGATCAATTGTAATGTAGAAGGGGGTATGAAATGAAAAACCCATCTGTCAAATGGAAGGAGCATGGATTTATTACTCGGGTTTTTTGTTCACCATAAGAGGAGCACAAGATATAGGAGGAACAATAGCATCCATGAGAGGATAACATATTTCCTACTAGGGATTAATTATTCACCATGGAAGGAGCATAGGAGGGAGATGGGAAAATGAGGTTGACAGAATTTCCCAACATTTTATAATTGGCCCCATCCCTGAATTTCTAGTGCACCCCCACCCCCAATACCTATATTGGTGGATTATATTAAAAAAAACTCTCTATCCCTAATTATACATCAGTATATTTCCTTAGGTTTTTACCATTTTTTATACCCTTTTATGAATAAATGTGTTATTATATTGATTATTTAGAGAAATGCCTTTGATTTTTTATTATCAAATCATAGCTAGGTGTTTAGGTTAGGATTGCATTATGTTATTATTTCTAGAACTCACCCAAAGTTAAATTTCATTATTTTATTTGGGAGTCAAAAGAACATACCACATGAGGTTGATATACCAAATATAGAAAAGGATACTTGGTTCATAGTTCTAGGAAAATTCCTTAGTTTGAAAAAAAAAACATTTATCCACTACAACATTTTGTTGGATTATTTTCCATTTTCCTTGTTTCCTTTCTTAGTTTACCTTTTCTAATCATTTCCTCCATGGAACAAGATATATTAAGATGAAATCTTCATTTATAAATATCCCTTACCATTTTAGTTTCATATATATATTTTTTCAATTCCCATACTAGTTTAATAGAGTTTACCTTAATTTGGATTAACACAATTTTTTGTTCTATTACTTTTCCCAATTCATTTTCTTTTCTAGTGTACAATGTAATTCATAAGATATTTCATAACTCTTCTTTGACTACTTCCAAAGTGTCTTTATCTCCTTCCACTTTACATACATGCACTATAAAAATTACATACATTCACTATAAAAAAATAAAAATCAAATACAACACATAGTTAATATTCATCTTAAATTTATTATGGACTAAGTAAGATATAAAAAAAATCAAATAAAAATAATGATGATATAGCTTAAGACGATATCTATAAATTTCTTTTAAAATTATATATTTCTAGTATGATTTTTTTTTTTAATAATTATATATTTTGAAATTCAATTTAAATTTAAATTATTTACATTATATTTATTTTTAATTATAAATTGTTAGTATTATATAAGTGAAACATTTACTAAGATTAACCAAGAAAGAAAATTTTAATATAAAAACACCATCATTTTAAAACTTAACCTTCACTTAAATCTATAAAAAAAAAATTAGAAGTTATTCATTTTTTAACACATAGTTTAATAATTGTAAAATAAAATATGTCCTTATTATAAGTCACCTTATTTATTACATACTTCTCCATCCTTATTTTATTTTAATATGTTCTTTCTTTAGCATATTTTTGATGAGAAAAAAAAATTCAAAACTTATTTAAGAAATTACTAATTTTTTTTGTTATTATTTTTTTAAAAACTTAATAATTTTTTTATGATTAATTTATATTTATATATATTTTGAAATTTTCATATTATCTTAAATTTTTTAAAAAATTATTTTTTTCTCATAATTTTTTGGATTAAACTTTTTATACTTTAATACTAACACAATGAAAAAATATTTTAACTTAAACTATGTTCAAAATAGTTTTACATTTATAAACAGTTTTATTTATATATATAAAATAACACACAGAGTAATTTTCATAGGTTTCCTCATGATCATAAAATATCTTTTTTATTTAATTTAAATATTTTATTTTAATGAAGTTTAAGGTTTAACGCTATTATAATTTAATATCTTTCTTTTTCTAACTAAAGCGTTATAAATTTATTATATAAACACTCATTTATTAATAATATTGAGAATATACTATTCTTATAATTATATCATAAGACTTTTTCTAACTAAAAATTTATAAATTTACTATATAATATATTACTCTTATTCTTATAATTATACCATAAGACTTTTTCTAACTAAAAAGTTATAAATTCACTATATAATATATTACTCTTATCTTATGATTATACCATAAGAAATCATAAAACTTTTTCTAACTAAAATTTTATTCATTTATTATATAAAAATTCATTCATTTAATAATAATAATGAAAATATATTATTCTTGTGATTATACTAGAAAATTTTATTAGAATACATTATTTGAAAAAATATTAATAAATTTAAAAGAAAATACAATTAACAAATAACTTACTTGAAATATAGTACACATAATCAATTCAACTTAATATTTTAGTTTAATTATATATTATCAATTTTGTTAAGTATTAAGTTAATTATCAATTAAACTTGATAATTAATCTATAGTAATTAATTGATAATTTTGTTAAGTATTAAGTTAATTATCAATTAAACTTAATATAGTACAGCAAATCCTCTGTACTAAACACTAGAGTTGGCGTTCAAATCCCAACAGTTTTTAATCTACTCAGGACTTGCATCCGCGTGGCGTCCACTCAAAAGCGAACTGGTCACCCGAGGAAAACCTTTAGGCTTACGCATGAACAAACTTCAAGAAGAAAAAACCATTCCTCCACATTAAAATTCCACAAGTTCGAAAAAGGAAAAGAAACAAAAGTCTGGAAGTTGTTTTTGACCACACACAGAATAACGAGACGAAGCCGTAGCCATGGATATCATGGCACAGAAAATAGCCTCTTGTTCATTGTTATTCCCGGCCAGACACTGTTACATACAATTTTATTCTCTAGAAAGATGGGAAATACAGAATCACTACATTCCGGGATTCTGAGGGATGAAATAGAAAAAATTATGAGAGTGTCCCCGGCCTGATCTTGCATTGTTTTGTTCATCAATATTTTCATCAGGGTTACAGACAGACCTTTGCAATCCCAATGAGTTAACTGGTTCAGATTTGTATTCAGCAATGCCAGTTGGATGCAATGGAAATAACTCCAACGTCGGAGGTTCGTTATCATCAGCAGTAACTTGTCTCTGAAAAGAAACCAAACGTTATGGCTCCTTACATATCTCATTTGTAGCAAAGACTGATAATTATTCAATAAAAGTTCTAAGAAACTAAATCCATCGCTATTCAAAGTATTGATAAGTAACGAAATCAATGTTATCACCTCAGGCATGACCACGGCCGATTGCTGTTGTACTTGAGAAATTTCTGCCATTGTTTTACTTTGTTGGTTTCTTTGTTCTTAGATTAAGGCGATGTGTGCTCAGTGTGGGTGATAAATAGAAAACAAGGGATGGAAAGGGAATAGATTGCACCAAAACTGCAAGTTCCAAGAAAAGATTGTGAGAAACAATTGAAAAGTTAGATGAAGATTCTAGCTGTAAATGGAGATGGGTATTATCATTGCTGTAGTGTTATCGTTGACTTGGAATGAGAAAACAATCAGACAAAGAAAAGCATGGCAGAAAATTCACATGGGAAAGTGTAAGAGAAGAGGGGAATGCAACGGCGGAGGGTAGTGGCTAATTAGAATGCATCTTAATCTGTACTTGTTTGAAAGGAATCGTCATAATGTTTATTTTGGGTGGAAGCAATTAGTAATCTATTTTGCTAGTAAATGCCTAAAGTCAATGTGTAAATTTCTATACATGTTGTGTCACAATAAATTCTAAAAGTTAGTGAAAGTGGTTTAGATGGATTTTATCTTATTGACCTTGTTTTAAGAAGTTGATTATTATGTGAACTTTATCAATTTTATTTGAGTTTGGTTTCAGCTACATTTTTTTTATTAGAAATAATAATGTTATTCAATTTTTTAAAGTTATAATACTTTAATTTTAATGTATTTTATTTAAGAATTTTAAAGCAATTACATAAAATGTAGAAGAGAGAAATTTCGAGAAAGATTTTTTGATAATAAAAAATAGAGAACTATGTTTATATGCATTTTTGAGGAGGAAATCTCCAAGAAAAATTCTCCAAATACAATAAAAATCTTTGACAAGACATTACATAACCTTCTACTCAATATATAATTATTCATCGAGAATCTTAACTACCTAGGAGCTTGGAGCCCCTTATAATGAGGGTCAACTAACTAATTTGCACCTTAAGAAAAAAAGGCACTATTTTTACAATGAGTAACTATTTAATAATTATTTAATGTGCCTTATTCAAGGAAGGTGGCCTTATCCTCATACATTAATAAAGTATCTAGCTAAGGGGGTTAGGGTAGGACCCTAACATTCCCTCCCCCTTCAAAAGAAGCATTGTCCTCAAGTATGAAGGTGAAGAAATTGTTGTAGGATCACTATCAGTTCCCACTGGGAATATTTTGGTTCCACATAATTCCATTGGATCAATGCTTCCATGATCCTATGTTGGACAACTGACACTCTCTTGTATCCATCACTACTTTTGGTTGTAGCCAAATTCTAAGCACTTGTTGACCACTTCTATTTGACCATTATTTTGAGGATGATATTCAATCCTCATATTCAATTGCATGCCTTGAATTTTAAGTAGTTCCTTCTAAAAGTTGTTGGTGAATGTGGGACCCCGATCTAAGACATTGTAAGTGGAAATACTTTCTAGATTAAATATTTGATCCATGAAGGATTGGGCCATTGGGGATTGAGTTAAAGGATGAGGTAGGAAAAAAAATGTGCATATTTTAAAAGATAGTAACAACCACCGGGATGACTAATTTGTCGTCCTCTTTTGGGAGATCCATCATAAAATCCATTGAAATGTATGTCCAAAGTTTTGTTGAGGTTGGTATTCATTGCAATGCCCCTAGTAACTTCACCATATCCCCCCTTGCTTCATTCCAAAGTGTCATAGGATGCTATGAAATCTTGGATATCTATTTTCATGCTATCTGTTATCACATTTATTTGTAGGGGGGGGTGTTTTCCTAAGAAATTGACCCCTTTGGAAAAATCACACTTATCCTAAGTTTTGGGGGCTAGGTGCATCCTGCTAAGCAACACGTAGATCTAGGCGACTGAGATCCACGTGCACAGATCTACGGCGCAGGATCCAT
>JASDQU011027775.1:43376-54250 GCA_032191745.1 Picea mariana | reverse complement strand
GGGCTATCCTTTAAACATGCCACATTACTTCTTGTGTAGTCTTTACAAGATGTCTAAGAGATTCAAGCGCGAGAAGGTTGATAGTAGCCTTTTTCATCACGGCTTGATTAAACTCATTATCGTCCACCATTTAAACCTTAGTGGTGATAATTGGCAAGCCTTTCTGTCTAGAAATAGCTTTGCTAATATAGAGTCTACTCAAATCGACAAGGTTGTGGTCAGTGAGACATTGACTGGACCAGTTGTGCTAGCGCATATCCTTCTACCCCCTGTCAAAACCTCAGTTTGCCCCGATTTGGACCTACCTGATGCCTTGGTTAAACTGTGCGCTAAGGATGATATTGAGGCCGTTAAAAATTCTGTGAAGAAGAAAGGTAAGAATGATATTATTGTCGACAAAAAGGGGAAGAAAAATGCTCGATTGATATCAAGACTTGCTCGGAAAAAACCTAAACAGAACATCGACCAAAATCCCATGCTAAGCGAGGACTCGGACTCCGATATCGAGCGTTTCCTAGCTAAAGAGTACCCCTATTCTCATGGCCTATTCTCTGTGAAACCCTATGACTATGTCTCTAACTTACCCCCTTGTCTCAAAAACAACCCGAACTACCCGGGAATCAAGTTGCACAATGAAACCCCTGATGACTTAAACAAACCCTCGCCTGTTATGTCAAAACCCGAGCAATCATCACGTGTCCAATGTAATGTTTGGCTAGAGCGTTATTACACCGACGTTCCCCTATTACAATCAAAGATCAAATCATTAGAGGAACGGGTGATAGTGTTGGTGAAGGAGAACGATAGGCTTCAAACCAATGAAAAGAAACAAAAAACCACCGGTTCGATTATCTTCAGGAACGTTGAGGCAGCAATGGCCTTCGTCAATTCCAAATTATCATGACCAAGTTGTTTTTTGATTGTCCAGGTATGAATTTCAATATGAATTTTGTTTTTTGAGTTGTTTCGAATAAATATAATCGATTGGATTTGCTTTCTATAGCTCTGTTTGTTTTGATTCAAAATGATTCTGTTTCTCCCATTTTACCAAATCAATTTCGTTATGAATCATGAGTGGGAAATTTGTTTGCTAAACTCGGGCACACCTATGATGTAGTTAATATGATTCTATTGTTCTCAGATTAGTAGAAGCGATTGATTGGTTTTGATTTTGGTTTGGTTCACTTTAGAATAATTCTGTTGTTTTGAATTAATGTAGTCGATTGGGTTTTGTTTTTCGTTTAGTTCTGTTCAAATTATATTTAAGGAACGATTCTGTTCTATTTCCATTTTAGACTTTGATTGCATTCGATCTATATAGGAGATTTATTTATCAGACGCAGCTATGATTTGGATTGATACGATTTTTTTTTGTTTTTGGATTATGTCGGCCCCAAGCTAGCTCGATTCATTTCTTTTGGCTTCATTTTGAAACGATTCCATAGGCTGGAATTGGCATGATTCTTTACATGTGTAATGTGTCAATATCAGTGAGTGGTTTGATAAATATAATGTAATCTATTGATTCCCAAAATGACTCTGTTAGTATGATCGTTGGTATATGTTTGATATAATTCCATTAATTCGAAATATGATCCTGTTGATTTCATTGTGATTCAACAATGATTTTTTTAATGGATGAGGCGACATAAACTATTGCATAAATGATTTGTTTAACCGGTTACAGTTTGTGTCGCTTGGAATTAGTTCATGAAAATGATTTCATTGCTGTTGAATTATCTAAGCAATTCTGTTTACCCTAATTGATGATAACAAATGTTGAACAGAGTGCATGTATCTATGTTACCGTTTGATTGCCCACGATTCCATTTGTTTCAAATTAGCACACAAGTTTTGATTTGAATGATTTGTTTGGTTTCAAATTAGCAACTAAATTTTTGTTTCATAGTTTGAATATAATTTTGTTAAGATTTGAATTGGTTTTGAAACGATTTTGTGTTCAATTTAGACCAGCTACAGAATCGCAAGATTCTGTAGCTAGTCTTAAAAATTAGATTTTTGTCAATAAAATATCCTCTAATCTTGTCTATTCTTGTCCTCTTTCAGGTACATACGAATTACAATGATCAATTGGGCATGTTGCAACAGTTTAGAAGATATTTTTGTGATGTAGTTTTTATTTTAAGTTGTTAGTTTGAGTTAGAAATAGAGACTGGGATATTATCCCCAGATTTTTTGTAAACTGTTTTGATAATTCCCACAGGCATGTTTTACCCTGTGGGAGGTCTTTAAATACTTGTCATTTTTTGTAATAAACCCATCATCATCACTGTGGAGAGAACCAGACTATGGATTTATGATTTAGACTGAGATGAAAGTTGATGTCTTGTAACAGCTTTTGCTTTCAATATATCAAACTTTTGTTTCAAGTTTTCTGCATATCAGTTTGCAATTAATTATCGACTACTTTAGCTATCATAATTCATTGCATGTTGATGTGATTTGATTTATATGTTGTCCATATCTGTTATCTCTTATTTAGAATTACAGCAATCACTTTATTTCAATTTAATGAATACCGGTTTATCTTTTTCATTAATTGAATTGTTTTGCACAAATTGTTGCACACAGATTTATCTAAATGCGATGATTTGTAAATTATAAGATTGTTGTATTTTTTTATGTCTTGTTTGTCCTGTCATTTATATTTGAAGAGCACAGTTGCTTCTTGTTTATGAGAAGTTCGTGGATAATCTAGTGTGGGTTCCCTCCCACCAAACGGCTGAATCAACTACTGTATACAGGGCAAACCTGAAGTGTTACTTCAGGTCAGTTTGTTATTTATTATTTGATAGTTAACTTGTTAGTATAATATAATTAGTTTAGATAGATATAATGTATGGTTCAGATTTGTATTTAGAGTTATTATTTTAGTTGCTTAGCTTAGATAGTTTTTATTCTATTTCTTTTGCATAAAATTATAAAAATAAAAAAACAATGGTTTCGCTGTCTTAGGACAGATTACAAATGATTTTTGCAGATTTTAATTTAAATTTGTAATTTGTAAATATTGTATATTTGTAATTGAAGTTGATTCTGTTAATAATTAAACATTTAATTTTGTAGAATTATAGTTGTATGATTTAATTAATAGATTGTATATATGTAGTTTAGATTTGTTTATTAKTTTGTTTTAATTATTGTTTTCATTTAGATTAGTTCCTTAGTGTAGTTTTTATTCGTTTTCCTAGGACTTAGATCAGCCAACRGAGCYGCTAAACCCGTCAGGGTGGTTTATCCCAAACGGCTTGGGTTATTTAGACAACCCCGGACCGGATCCACTCTTCCAGCTGGCGAGCGTTCATTTTCTCCCGTCAAYAGAGAGGTAGAATGCAGAGAATCCATGTATAGAATAAATAACGAAGAAAAAGGAATCAAAAGCTCATAAGGGAAAGTGCATTGTAGAAACATGATAGGGATTGAAATCCCCACAATAAAACTCAAAAGAATCAAGGAATAATCATGTCCACAGATGTAGTTTTCGGGAAAAACGTGGATCGTCAGATCAAGGGGAAGTAAGAGGTTGGAAGAATTAGATCTCAACCGACAGATCTGAAGCATCATCTTTGGAAGGTTTCCCAACCGTTAAGATCAAGGAGGGAATTAAGATGAATTCTCGACCATCTGATCGAGTCTAGTGGAAAGACAATATAAGAAGATGGTCAAAATCTGGTGCTGACCACTCCGACGGAAAATATTCTAGAATGGGTAAGATTACCCGAAGGTCGAAGACCCAAAGTAACGACAACCATAGATATGGAGTAAGAATACTAGAACCGTCAGATCAGGAAATTCCTTCAGTCGTTGATATATTAAGAGCACACCAGGAAACGTGTTTACCACTTTGAAGCTGACCAACTCTGATGAAAATTGGAGTAACAATTACCTAGACCTCTGTATCCCTAAAGTCCCAAAGTCACGAACTCTCATCGACCGTCAGATCAATAAATCTAGTCAACCGTTGATATGAAGTACCTATGACCGTTAGATCTAGGAGGAGGACATGTGACACATCAGGAGATCCATGTCAAAAAGACCATGTCACCAAGGAGACGTGGTGCACTCATATGGTGACAAGTGTGGAGGTCTAGTTGACACTTTCAATATATGAAAGTCATGAATATAGGTGACACGTGGCAGCCACTCATCTAGTGCCACATCAACAGGGACGTCAGTAAGCTACGCCACTCCAGGATTAACACCTTCAATGGTTATTTCTTTTCTTGTCTTAACTTTGGCCATAAAGAAATGGACTGCAAAAAAACTAGAAAAAGGATATGTAGGAAAATCCAAAAACTCAATTAGATGTTGGAGATGCAATTTTGTTGGGCACACAACAAAATTTTKTCATATAATGAGATGTTACAACTATGATAAGTTTGGGCACAAATCCCAAAGATGCAAGAGTTCAAAAAGTCAATCCATAAATAAGTCATTCAATTCAGGRAGAAAACCTAATAAAGTTTGGAAGAAGAAAGGAGATGTCAAATCTCCAAAAACACAATTAGAAAGAAAAGGTCCAAAAAGCAGAATATATCATAGAAATATATGGAGAAGAAAATCTGAAGGAGAAAGCAAGAAAGATGATATTGCACCTAAAAATGAAGAAATTAATAACAAAAAAATGATGGGTGAAGGTCCTAATAAGGAATGTGTTATTCAATATGAAATAGATCAAACTCTAGAAAKGGAAATCCCTATAGAAGAATATGACACAATCTTGATGATGTCATAATCCTTTAGCCAAAGAAAGAAAAATCATTGATAGGGGGAGTTGTAGAATACAAGAAGGAGAAAATGGATAAAGGAGAGCATCACCTTAGGGGGAGTATAACCTCATAGGGAACAAGAAAATATCAGTTTTGTCATTTTTGTAAAAAGGGGAGAAGAGAAAAAGTAGCAAAGAAGTTCAAGGGGTATCAATCAGCATAGATCAATTGATATTGGAAAAGATAAATTGATAACAAAATTGGTATTAAATCAATTAGTATCAATCCTCAATTGATATTCCTGTGAAATATCAAAGAAGAATAAGAAGCAGATCAAGAAGATCAGTAAGATTCGTACCCTTGTCCTATTTGACAAAGGAAAGACAGTAAAAACTCAGGGGGGGGTATTTTGGTTATCAAATAAGAAAGTAATTAGATTAGGTTTAAAAATACTTGATCACTGCAAATAAATTGGTATCAGTACAAGTTAGTATCAAGAAGACTACTTATTTAAACAAAAATATCCCAATGAATTGAGATAAGTAGTTAGTAAATTCATAGAGGGAGAAAAATAGTCAAAGCCTCACTCTTTGTCATTGATTTCAAAGGGGGAGAAAAGCAGTAAAACAAAGTTAAAAAGAAAACAAATTTTCTATCAGATAGAAAATAAAATCAGTGATATGGGGAGCAAAGGTATGAACTCATTTATTTTTTATAGATATGTTTCCCTCAATGACAAAGGGGGAGATTGTTGACAATATTGGTAGTATTTTTTCATTGATGGTAACATGAGTCAAATATGTACAGTAATCAGAGGAAAAAGAAGATCACCTTGGGGTAGAGGAAGATCACCTAGTGGCAGAAGTAATTTGTGATCATTGTTGATCACAATAGGATAAAAAATGATCCTATGATTCTAAAGCTCGGGAGAGGTAGCATGCAGAGAATCAATGTATAGAAGAAATAACGAAGCACAAGAAATCAAAATATTAGAAGGGAAAGCACATTACAGAATCGTGATCGAGATTGAAATCCCCATAGTAAAACTACAAAAAGAATCGAGGAATAATTTGATCCACAGATGTAGTTTTTGGGAAAAACCTGGACCGTAGATTGAGGGGAAGTCAAAGGTTGGAATAATTAGATCACAACCGACAGTTATGAAGAAGCAGCTTCAAAAGGTTTCCTAGTCATTAATATCAAGGAGGGAATTCATATGAATTCTCGACCATCCGATCGAGTCTAGTGGAAGGACAATATAAGAATACGGTCAAACTTCGGTGTTGACCACTCCGACCGAAAAGAGTCCAGAACGGGTAAGATTTCCTTAATTCCAAAGCCCCAAAGTAAAAACAACCGTAGATATGGAGTAAGGATACTAGAACCGTTGAATCAGGAAATTCCTTCAGTCGTTGATCTATTCAGAGCATGCCAAGAAACATGTTGACCACTTTAGCACTAACCAACTCTAGTGAAAATTGGAGTAACAATTACCTGGACCTCTGAAGCACAGTCGGATCAGAAAATCCAATCAACCATTGATATGGATTACCTAAGATTGTTAGATCCACAAGGAGGACATGTGATACATCAGGAGACCCACGTCAGCAAGGACATGTGGTTCATTTAGATGGTGACAAGTGTCAAGGTCTAGTTGGCACTTTAGGTATACAAAATTCATGAATCTAGGTGACACGTGGTAGCCACTCAGCCAGTTCCACGTTAACAGTGACGTTAGAAAGCTATGTCACTCTGGGAGAAGTCCTTTGGGGATATCTAGTTTATACTACCAACAAATACCCAAAGCGTCGAAGGCCGACGTTAACACTAATCGTTGACCTAATTCAGGAGCATTCTCGACCATTGATCAAGTACATTGGAAGGATAGAGTAAGCATAAATCATGAAGTAATGCTAATCATTGATCTAATTCAGGATCATTCTCGATCGTTGATCAAGTAAAGTGGAAGGATAAATTAATCATAAATCATGAAGTAATGCTAACCATTGATCTACTTCAGGAGCGTTCTCAACTGTTGATCAAGCATAGTGGAAGGATAGTGTAAGCGGAGGAGTTAATCGACAACAAGAAGTCACCACTGCTTTATGACTTGTTCGGTAGGTTATCACTCCAGATTAATTGAACTACTTCAGAGTTCTAGTAACTTAGAGTCCCGGAGTACCGAAACTCCGAAATAAGATCTGGACCATTGAATTTTATGGACACACGTCAACTCAAGATTAACACTTAGGTGAAATTTAGTCCAGGAGAATTGGAATTTTATAAAAATAAAAATCCCCTAAAGTCGCTAAGTACCGAAGGAAACGACATTCTTCCATATCACGATTGAATCCCACCCATTGAATAAGGATAATAAATTGTGAGAAATAAGTCCTTTTAAAGAATGATTGCAGAGGTTGGAAATCTGGAAGGACGAAGTCCCGGAGTAACGACAATCGTCCATCTCAACGTGCAATTAAAACTTGACCATCGATAAGAAATTAAGTACTCACTTGGGTTAGCACTTAGACACCACCCTCGATCACAGGTCAAGGTCATATGAAAAGCGGCGATGAACCAAAGTACCAATTGGGTTAACACCTGGTCACGATATTTAGTCACTTGGTCAAATGAAGAGCCTACGGGATAAAACATAAAAAAACTTGCACCTTACGTATCTAGTTTTTGGTCACATCAGTTTGGTCAAATGAAAAACAAAGAGGAGTCAGAAGCTAAGCACCTGTCAATTCCAAGTACAGGAAAATGTACCAAATAGTGAAGTAATAATATGATTCATATATATTGATAACTGAGGATGCANAGTCACTTGGTCAAATGAAGAGCCTACGGGATAAAACATAAAAAAACTTGCACCTTATGTATCTAGTTTTTGGTCACATCAGTTTGGTCAAATGAAAAACAAAGAGGAGTCAGAAGCTAAGCACCTGTCAATTCCAAGTACAGGAAAATGTACCAAATAGTGAAGTAATAATATGATTCATATATATTGATAACTGAGGATGCAACGAAAGTGTGGGATCAAAATAAAAAAGTCGATCCATGATTGTGATTGACTCTTAAAGGTTGATCAACATATATATGATGACAAATTAGCCTTGTCATAATATTATATGAATAATAATGAAGGAATTAGAAATGAAGATTAATTCTGTAGTAATGAGCCCACGGGGATTTGAAAAGAATGGTTTGAAGGAAGTGCATGTTTGCAATAATTAGTGATGGGTTAAAATGATGAAACAATTTACAAAGGATTTGATGTCTTTAAAAAACAATTAATAATAGTATTAATAGAAGTTATTATTATTAAAATGAATGAAAGGGTGCAATGATTCATTGTCAAAAGACACAATCATCCAAGTTCACACCAATTGGAAGATTATATAAACAAAGAAGTAAGGTGAACAAAAGATGTAGTTGAAATTGTTGAATAATATATATTATATATAATGGATTGAATGAAGGTTCATTCTATCAGGTTGGTGCTTGTTTACAAGTTGGGTCTTGCATGAGGATTGTATTCCTGACATATTAGTTGGATCTAAGATCAACAAGTTGGGTCTTGTTATGAGGGTTGGATTCCTCATTTCTCAGTTGGATCTAAGAACTACAAGTTGGGTATAGTAACAGAGAGTTGGGTCTCTCATAATTGTTTGAATATGAAGATTGATCTTATGTATTCATTCAAGTTAAATAAAAAAATAAAGTATTTATTCTCTTATATGTTGGTTGAGAAAATGAAATAAATATATGTTGTTCAATTAATTTATGAAAAGTGGAAAATTTTCCAAAGTTTTGTGAAATTGATTCACCCCCCCCCTCTCAGTGTCAAGTGTGCATTTCAACATGAACAACCAAAGTGGGTCTCGAACTGTTGTGTCACTCTGCAGCATTCTCACTCTGGGAGATTCTCAAAATCATCATTCACAGTCCCAAAATCCTGAAATATTTAATGATTAAAGTCTTAATCTCGGGTTAATTAGCATAAGTGGTGGTCAATGACTCTAGACATATTGGCCCTTGTTCATGTATTAAAGAAGAAAGAGAATATTAAATAACAATAAAGAAAAAGTATGAAGTGAGTAAAAGGCACACAAATTGAGGAGGGGTCAAAGTGGTTAAAGAAGCATAAAAGAAGGAACGAAGTAAGGACAATCAAGTCGTTGAAAGAAAAGATCAAGGAAGACAAACTAGCAAAGAGGATAGATCATGGACAAGTCAGCAAGTGGAAGAAGACACTAATGGGTTCTTTGGATCACCTCACAGAGAATAAGGAAGAACAGGTCGACGAAGTCCTTAAAATGCAGGTTTTGGTACCTAGGGTTTTGGTACCTAGGGTTTTGACACCTAGGGTTTTGGTACCCAGGGTTTTGGAACCTAGACTTCGGTCTAATGTTTCTAAGAGTCATAGAAGGATAAATAGAGGTCTAGAGAGTTGAGAGGTGGATGATGATAATATAGAGACACAAAGATATAAAAGTGTTATGTCTTAGAGCATTTTTGTATTTTTGGATCTTCAGTTGGGTGCACAGGGTTGGGAGATAAAAAGGAGAGAGAGAGAGAGAAGGATATGCAATTGAGTGCACATATAGAACTATCTATTTTCATATACTTATCAATAAACACAGTTTTGTGGACATATCCCTAGGGAGAGGGTGAACCATGTAAAATATTGTTGTTCTATGTGGTTGATGTTGTGTAATTTGTTATATTTTATTATGTTATTTCCTTGTTGTTTTCCCTACCAAAGATAATAGATATAACTAACTTCGTGAAGTTAAGCATAATATTGTTAGGAATATCTAGGTTATTTTGTGTTGTTATTCTAGAATCATCTTGCACTTCCTCTAGTTTGTAGACACCTATGTCCTGCAACCCCCCTATTTCTACTTCGGGTGAGACTACATCTGCTTCGTAGGTGTTGCCAAAAGGGCTAGTAATTAGGGTTTGTTGGTGTGTTGTTAGAGTTGAACCCTAGTTCTACCCCTGTGCCAACAAATGGTTCTATTTTTGGGATCAATATCTTCTTGAGGGAATGTCAAGGTGGTTTCCATCAAAGATAGAGATTCAAAAGTGGATAGAAGAACAGGAAAGGGACTTCGTTGAAGCTCAAAACAAGAACCCTGGCATTAGTACAGAAGACTGGTTGGGAAGGTACATATTTACTGACATGCATGAGATTTTCTTTGCAGGAGTTCACAAGGAGTTGTGCGAGTGTCTAGCCAGACTGGAAAACACTCAGTTCGAAAGAAGATCTAGACCACATGTGATTTGGACAACGGTGTTGATTAAGAAAGTCAAGAAAGTTGATAACACGATGTCTAGATCAATGGATCTCTAGTTTGATAGCACTATTGGAGGGCACAATACTGAGTTTTCTATAGACATAGTAGAATAATATAGTCAAGCAGAGAGGTATTTCTTCAAGGGACCTAGAGGAAAGTTTCTACACACTTTGAAGATGAAGATTAAGATGTTGTTGCATGAGAAGAATATCTTGAAGATACAGTAATCGGTTGGATTTTAAAAGATAATGTTCAGAAATTTAGACAAAGACAGTGACGCAAAGGATGGACACCTGCACAGTGGGAGATCATTCAGAAAGGTTCCTCTTCTGAACCTATTTAATAAGAGTTACGGACCATTGGCATAAGATGAATATCTCTACATTGGAGAAGAAGCAGGGTGATCAGACGAAGAGTATTCAAAGTTCGCAAGGGTAGAGGAAGTTCACTGAGAAGAACGAGAAACTTCAGAGACTGCACCTATTTTTGAAGTATTATTACTCCTCCTGTTGTTTTAGCGGCATTAAGTAACCAGAGTAACTAGATTAATCAGAGCACTCATAGCACTATTAAAAGAAGTTTAGTACATACTCAGTTGAGAAACCAAGGAAAATCCATGGCAGATGAAATGAGGCTACCTATTTTCAGAGGAGATGGATCTGAGGATCCTAACCAACACTGGTTCTTGTGTGAAGTTGTATGGATCATTAAGAAAGTCACCGACGAAGTTGTTAAGAGAGCCCAATTTAGTACTACCCTAAGGGATTGTGCATTAAGATGGTATATGAAATTTGTTACAGGATCTCTATAACCTAAACCTTTGAATGACATCAAAACTGTG
>JASDQU011027773.1:7082-18385 GCA_032191745.1 Picea mariana | reverse complement strand
TGGATCCCCGATTTCGCTGTTTATATATATAATACTGGGAGAATTTGTGCTTTCCTTTTTGGTGAACGTAGATATTATTAAGAGGGTTGAGGTCAGAATGAGCTGTCTGTAAATGATATGGGTAGCACTTGCATTCACTGCTTTAAATCTACACAAATCCAATTCACAGAAGTCGGTCGGCGGCAGTCATCATAAAGGCGAGCAGGCGTTGATCTACGGCGATCTTCATATTCTCTGAGCTGGTGACACCTATCTGTTCTTCACTGGTTATGGGTTTGGCTTTAGCGTTGTTTATAATTTTTTTGACGAATTGTTTCCATCATCGTCAGTCTGCTTTTTAAAATCACGACGAAATAGCATGCCAATCTGCTTTTTCTGCGACAGACGATAAGCTTCTCTCTGTCGTCGTCGTCATCGTATAGATCCGTGAAACAGAATTAATAGTTTTATATTTACAGGAGGCCCTGTAGAATCTGAGTCTGAGTTTCAGTTGTTCGGTTACTTTCCTTATATAAACATTAAAAGCTTCGCAATTGTTTATATGTTTCACCCATCAATCCTTCCAGAAAACTCCATTGTTGAAGCAGCCATGATTATTGACGAATGTTTGTTTTTTTCTGATGGGGAGAGTCAGTCAGTCGGTATGTAGGACAGCTATCGAGTGTCTCGGGTTCGATTCCTGCACCTCACAGAGCTTCGATTAGACCCTTGATTGCACTCTGAAGTTTCGATTGGACTGTAGATTCCGTAATTGCACTTTAGCACGTGAAATGTGTAGATAAATCAATTGTGGAATCGATGGTTTAATCGAGGTTTCATAAGAGTCACTTCAAGTTGGAAATAGTCTAATCAAAGTTGGAAGCAGTCTAATCAAAGTTTTTTTTAAGTGCTAGATAAAGATGGGATTAGAATAATTTGTTATTTTATTTTATTGGAATCTGCTCATCTAATTAACTGAATATTTGGTCAATTTGGAATTTTTATTAATTTTTTTTAAAATGGACAAATTCTTGCTTAAAAGGGTTGGATTTAATGGTGGAAAGTGAGGAGTTTTTCACCATTGAAAAAGGTTTAATTTTCGTGAGGGCTTAACTTGAAGCCATGGAGGCACCTTGAGGTAGTGGTGGTTGCACCCAGAGATATTATATTAAATGGCATTATGACCAGGCCAAATTCAATTTAATTTAAAAAAAAATTGAAAACCCTTTACTTCAAAATTAACCTATTCAAGTAAAGATGTCAACTCTGAATTATAATTATAATTTTAATGAAAATTTAAATAAATACATCTAATTACTACATTAAAAAACTTAGGCTAAAAATAGAAACTACAACCAACAATTATTTTCCCACATCTATCAATATCCTTTGGCACTTATATATTGGACACTTTGGGGTAGCCATATGTTGTTTCCATCAATCTGACTTGTGGAAGAGGTTGTTTATAGCATTTTCATTTTACTCAATGGAATACACACAAGAATGCACCAAAACAAAGAAAGCAAATAGAAACTCCAACACCAAATGACTATGCTCAATATTTATTTCTCAACACTCATAGAATTACGATGGTGTTTGGCTCCCTAGAACATATATAAAATTATATCATAAGAATTTACTCAACATTCCTTCACTAGTCTACTAAAGAACCCCTTTTCAATCATTGTGCATGGGTTTATAGGCAACATTGGCTTTGTTGGGAGGAGTTGGTAGGCTAGGCGTCTTTGTTTCTTCTCTCCTCATAGGTAGCACTCTTCCTCTCCCTTTTTGTCATTTACTAGGAGTGTCCCCCTTTGGGGTTCTTTTTATTTATCTTCTTTTGATTTTAGAACTTATATTTGCATCGCGACTCTTTGTAGGTGAGTAGTAACTAATTGAACTAGCATGAGGCCCTTTACATTATCGATTGCAACTTCATACATCTTGATCATCTTTTATAGCCAAAAGTTTTCCTTTGTAGCGAGGAGATTCTAGTTTTGTCGATTTATTTTCCTTGATCCGATCCATACCTATCTAATGTTTATTGTGGATCCATTTTAGATCACACCTCTCCATTGGGAGGCTTTTGGTACCCAAGAGCTTCCAAGGAATGGTGGGAGAACTTGATTGCCACTTGGTTACTCTCATACCATTTTAACCTCCTTGGTGTTCGTCCTTCGAGGCCAATTTGTTATATCTCTTGTCATCCTCTATGAGTCACCTAATATTTTCTCTGCAAAATTATATCATCTTCCAATTCTTCAAGGATGTGTGGTGCAAAGTCTTCTATGATGGGAAGAACCTAAATTTATTCTTCTTAATCTAGCATAGAAGGTTTGAACAACCTTGAATACTCCACATTTACCACTAAATCAATCTACATATATGGAGGAAGTCTCAATATGAAAGCGTTCTCATTTACATGCTCAATAATGTTGAAAGGCCCATATCTTAGGGGCTCGAGCTTATTTGTTTCTC
Organism: Picea mariana; assembly: GCA_032191745.1. Classification (NCBI taxonomy): domain Eukaryota; kingdom Viridiplantae; phylum Streptophyta; class Pinopsida; order Pinales; family Pinaceae; genus Picea; species Picea mariana. Next base: position 15,928 of record JASDQU011027773.1, on the reverse strand, counting down.
CTTGTAGGCATTCCTTGAAGATGTAAATCCACACCTTGTATCCAATGCATAATTTGTGGTCTTGTGTATGTTGGTCATGTCTGGATTTATACTATTGTTGGACTTTCTCAAGCTATTCTTGAACTTTCAAGTGTATTTGTTATATCCTTTCCATGAACTTGCTTGTCTTCCTCACTTCTCTTTGCACCTCTTCTTCTTCCTTTTGGTGCCCATACTTAATGTCAAAAGATGAGAGAGGTAAATAATTGAAGTAAGTTTCAAAGGGTGATTTCTTTTTGGAAGAATTAAGTGCTTGATTATAAGGGCATTGAATGTATACAAGCTACACATTCCATGTTAATTTGGATGCTTGCTATTATAGCCTCTTAGCAATTATACCAATGTCTAGTTGACAACTTCATTTTGTCTATTGGTTTGGGGATGAAACACAGTAAAACATCTAAGCTTGGTATCCATCCATTCCCAAAGTGTTGTCCAAAATTTTCCCAATCATGATTAGAATTAATTGATATCGTCAATCCCAAGTGTACCCACAGAAGAGTAAAGAATGACCCCTCTACTTCTTCCCTAGTGATAATCTTCTTGCAAGGAATCATCACACACATTTTACTAAATCAACCCACAATCACAAATAAACAATCGTGGCCTCACTGGGACATGGGTAAACCTCCAACAAAGTCCATGGAGATACTCTACCAAGGTCTGTTTGGTAGGGGTAAAAACATGTACAATCTAAGTTTTATGTTATTAAACTTTCTAGTTCTACAAAGAACACAACTCCTAACAAATATCACCACTTGCTCTTGCATTCTTGGCAAATAAACATACCTTTGCAGATTTTCCACTTTCTTTTTCATGTCAAAATGCCCAACTATATTGGAAGTGTGAGCTTCTTTCATTAGTTGAATTTTTTTATCCTCTGGTATGCATAACTTGTCTAGCTTGTCCAACAACCCATTCTAAATATGATATTCATTCCCTTCCAACTCAACGAATTTTCTTTATTTCAACATCTAGTATATGTCTTTGAAATCCTCATCTCTATGATAATGTTCATTCAACAAATCATGAGTGAATGGATCAAGTTGCACTAGCATACCAATGGCTACAATTTTCTTTAGCGACAGTCATGAAAGCATGTTATCCAGCTTGTTTGTAGTTCCTTTCTTGTAATTGATCAATAATTTGGAATTGTTGTAGGAATCCCATCCATTTGCAATGCCTTGCCACATGTTTCTTTGGATTTGAAGGTACTATAGAGGTTGATGGTTGGGGTGTATGATGGTCTCTTTCCCCAATATCCAAGAGATATTTGTTCCACTTCTTCATTTCTTGCACAATAGCGAAGATTTCTTTATCATATTTGATGCAACACTGGGTTTCCATTAGATTCACACAATGGAAACTCACAACAAAAAACATGCAATTAAGAGAGCTTACACATAGGAATCAACGACACATAACTCAATCTTTATTCATTCAATGAAAATACACCACATCAGTTCTCAGATTCATACATTCATATAACCATCAAGGTCTTTGGATTCTACATAGACTCACTCTACATGCTAATCTATGAGAGACCAAAGGTCTCAATTACATCACAACTTAAGATATTTAAGCTAGAGACAATACCTATTTAGCTCCCAAGACTTTCATTTCTTTGAGTAGCTCAAACAATTACATAATTTGAATAATATAATCTAATTATTGTCTCTTGATCTTCTAGATGCAATCCATAATTTAAAGCTTGAATATTCAAAACTAAAATTAGAAAATTATGCATGTGCGGAAATTCTAAACTGCCCTATCACATTTTGTGTTTGAATTTATTGACCCACTTAAATTCAATATTTTTTAATGAAATATTGAGGGAAGGTAGAGTAAGATGCCTCTACATCCTTTAAAATTCTAGACTCTGATTCGAAATATTGGTTGTGTGCAAGGCAAGATACTAAACCCATGTTTTTGGAAAATTTTGTGCACAATCTATGAACTAGGCACATCTTTGGCATGGTGCTTAAAATCCATAAAAATTCATAAAATTTTATGAGAATATAGAGGACTTTATGCTATAAAACATATCCATAATTTAGAACTTAACCCCAAAGTATGAGAGCACACTGATCAAAATACTAGTCCTCTATCAGTGTAGAAATAAAATCTGGAAATCATTATGCATTAGTTCTAGACATTTGTGCAACATCAAAATTTGCTGAAAATTTGTGAGAATGTAGATCAATGTGTCCGTTAACTTCTGTCCAAATTTTATACCTTGATTCCAAAATATGGTCACACACTAATCCAAATACTAAGTCATTGTCTGCGAATAAATTTCTCTATTTGTTGGTTTTGGGTTTGAGTGCAGGGTATAAACTCACTTTCTACCTTTTAAATTCAATGTGTAGGTATAGAAATAAATTTATCTTCTAATCCCAAGGTATGAGTGCATACCGATGAAAATACTGGAATGCCATGTGTTGGAAATATGAAAAAATTGAAACAAAATTGAACCGAACTGAAAATGTTATTAGGTGATGCAGTATTTCCAAAACCCTAGGGATGCTCCTTCATCAAACTCCCCTGGTTGAAAATTTTCACGAGCTCCTTCTCATGAGTGATGGTTAGAAATTTTTTTCAAAGGAAGATGGTCCCGTAACTTTAGCAGGTTCCTCTTTAGAAATCCATGACACATCCTCTAATTCTTTGTCTTTCCACTTAACCAAATAGTCTTTGTACTCTTCATTCCTTCTCTTGTGACCAACTCTTTTAGCCAACACCTCTTCAACCTCCTCTTGCTTCTTTACTAGAATATGTTTCTACCAATCTTCCACTTGCTCTTTCTCAGTTTCCTCTACTTCCTCAAGGTCTCCATGATAATCATAAACATTTGCAACATTAAAGATTGGTGAAATATACATGTCATACAACAAGTCCAACTTGTATGCATTATTAGAAATCTTCCTAAGGATTCAACATGGTCCTATATTCTTATATTTCAACTTTTTATATGTTCCCCTAGGAAGCCTCTCTTTCCTCAAATGTGCCATCACTAAATCTCTTTTTAGAAATGTGTTCATTTTCCTTTTTTTTTTTTTTTTTCCTTCTCCTTATACTTCTCATTACTTTGCTATAACTACTTCCTAACCTTCTCATGCATATCTCTCATGTACTCTACAAATACTTCTGCATCTACTTCCTAACCTTCTCATGCGTATATCTCATGTACTCTACAAATACTTCTGCATCTACTTCCTAACCTTCTCATGCATATCTCTCATGTACTCTACAAATACTTCTCCATCTACACTCTTCATATGCTTTATGATTGGAAAACTCACTAAATTTTCCACTCCCTTTGGTGATATTCCATACAAAATCTAAAAATGTGTCTTCCTTGTAGACCTACTGAGTGAGTTGTTATAGGAAAATTCATCCTATGCTAATATCAATTCCCATTTCCTTGGTTTATGTCCTACTAGACATCTTAGAAAATTACCAAACTTCTACTAACAATCTCTATTTTTTTTTATTATCTAAGGGTGATATCCTGAATTGAACTACAATATAGATCCCAACTTCTCCATAAGGTCTTCTAAAAAATTCCTAGGAATATGGTATCCCTATCTGAAGTGATACTCCTTGGTAACCCATGCAATCAAACAATCTATTGAAAGAATAAAACAACATCGTTTGTAGCATCACTTGTCTTCTTGCATGTAATAAAACGTGACATATTTGAAAATCTATCCACAACTACCATTATGGTATCATTACCTCTTCGAGTTCTTGGTAATCCCAAAAAAAAATTACTCCATGTTCTCATTTTCTCCTTGTGATTATCAAATCTATATTTATGAACACAATCCCACCATAAAGATGCATACCCCTTCAACTTTCTAATAACAACATTCACCCTATGTCGGTCTTGAATTTTCTCATAATCAAAATATATTTATACTTCTCCTATCCAATCAATTAAATTTTCATCTTTGAGGGTACCATCATAATTTGATATTTATACTTTAGTGTTACTCCTTTTTTCAAAAATTGAAACAATTGCATAGCAAGATCTCTTTCATGGTCATCTTGTCTTTATTCTTCTTCAAGTTTGATTTCTATTTTTCTTCGGCATTGCCCCTGAATTTGGCTTCTAACTTGTCCATTCTTCTTATTATTTCTTCCATTGGCTCTCTCAGATATCTTGTATATTCCATCTTTTAATATTCTAAATTTCTTTGGTTCCTCTGATTTCTTCTCCTATGTGGCATGCTTATTCTCATTGTTGTTGTAATTATCACTCCAATTACCATTCATAGACCAATGCAGTTTTGGTATTGTTCATAAGGAATACTCCTGTAGCAATTTCTGATTGTTAGTGCAACTTCCACCATCAAAACCCATTTAACACACACATAAATCTTTTCTAGAAATAAGAATATGACTTCCAACAATCTCATAGTTTGGTCTCTTCTTCTCCCAAAGTTGTAACTTACTCTGATACCACTTGATGCAACATTGGGATGTGATCAAAATCATCACATCATAAACTCAAAATAGAAAACCACATAATTAAGAGAGCTTACACATAGGAATCAACAACACAAAACTCAATATTTATTCATTCAATGAAAATGCATCATTTCTTAGCTTCATACATTCATAGAACCATCAAGGTATCTATATTCTACACAAACTCACTATACATGCTAATCTATGAGAGACCAAAGGCCCCAATTACATCAAGGCTTCATATATTTAAGCTAGAGTCAATGATTTTTCAGCTCCCAAGACTTTTCATTTCATTGGGTAGCTAAAAAAATTACACAATTTGAATAATAGAAGATAATTATTGTCTCTTGACCTTCTACATAGAATCCATAATTTGAAGTTTTAATATTTAAAGCCAAAATTAGAAAATTATGCACGTTCAGAAATTCTGAACTACTCTTGTCGTTCTCCATGTTTGAATTTATTGACCCACTTAAACTCAATATTTTTTAATAAATTTTGAGGGAAGGTATAGGAATATGTCCTCTACATCTTGTAAAATTTTCAGCTTTGATTCTAAATATTGGCTGCATGCAAGGTAAAATATTAAACCCCTATTTTTGGAAAATTCCGTGTGTGGTTTTGAAACTGGGTGTGGGACTTAAACTCCATAATTTTTTATGACATTTGATGAGAATATAGATAAATGTGTCCCCTATGACATATAAAAAATTTAGACCTTAATCCAAAGTAAGAGAGTGCTTAAATCAAAATATGGGCCCTTTGTCAATGCATAAAAATATGAAAATCACTAGGTGTTAATTCTAGACATCTACATAGTATAACAATTTTATGAAAATTTGTGAGAATGGAGATAAATGTGTACTTGACCTCCTGTACAAATTTCAGACCTTGATTCCAAAATATGAGTGCACACTGATCAAATACTAAGTCATTGTCGTGCAAAAAATTCTTTGTCTACTGGTTCTAGGCTTGGGAGCGAGGTCTAAACTCACTTTCTACCTTTGAAATTTGGTGTGTAGGTATAGAAAGACCTCTTATGCAACATATCCAAAATTTAGATTATAATCCAAATGTATGAGTGTGTGCCAATGAAAATATTGTAACATTGTGTTGTGTGCTAAAAATTTGGAAAACTTGAAACAACATTGAACTAAACTAAAAATGTTTTTAGGTGATTTAAGATTTCCAAAACCCTAGGGATGCTCTTGCATCAATATGTGGCATAGTCCAAAATACTCCATGGAACAATTTTTAATAGTAACATATTGGTCCCCCTCCTTGTATAAGGACTACCTCTAAAGTATAGCCACTTGCATATGTTTCCAATTCAAATGGTTGTTGGACATTAGGCATGGCTAGAACCGACACATTGTTGATCTTCCTTTTCAATTCTTCAAAGGACCATTGTTGTGTCTTTCCCCAATGTGATATCTTCCCTTTGGTGGTCATGGTGTGGAAAGGTGCATCTACACTTGAAATTTTTTCTATAAAATTCCTCGAGTATTGAGCTACTCTCATGAAGTTCCTTACCTCTATCAAGATGGTAGGAATAGGTCATTGGATGATGGATACAATATTGTCATAATCCACCCTCATATCTCCTATCTCGATCATGTGTCTGAGATAAACCAATGACTCTTTTTCAAATTCACATTTCTTCAAATTTGCGATCATCTGGTTTCTTTTTAGAGTCTCTAGTACATGTGTCACATATGAGACATGTTCTTTCCAACTATTGTTGAAGATTAGTATGTTATCTAGATACACTATCACAAAAAATCAATGTATGTACATAGCATGCCATTCATCAAGTGCTTGAAAGTTGTTTTTGCATTACGTAAACCAAAAGGCATAAATAATCATTCATACAAACCTTGTCTTGGATTGAGTGTCGTCTTCCACACATCCTTTGCTTTGATCCTTACTTGATATGATTTAAGGTCCAACCTGGTGAAGAAATTGGCTTGTTGCAGTTGATCCAATAAGTCATCAATCCATGGCAGTGGATTTTTTTTCTTGATGATGACTTTGTTCAAGGAACGATAGTCAATGCACATTCTCCAACTTCCCTCTTTCTTGGACACTATAATTATTTGTGAACCATAAGGCGACATGCTAGGCCTAATGACTCCCCACTCCAACAATTTATACAATTGTTTCTTCACTTAATCTACCTTTAAAATGGATTGTCTATACAACTTGATCTTTAGCATTGAATCTCATGCTCAACCTCTCAATTGGGTGGAAATCCTTGAGGTTCTTGGAACACTTGTTTATAGGATTTGGCTAGTTGTTGGAGCTACTGACATTGCTTATTGTTGCATCCTTCTAAGGATGCCTTGATCTCCACTTCATTTCCCTCTCCTTTTTTTCTTCCTTCTCATAAAAACAACAAGAAAAATTTCTTATTATTGCTAATTAATCTCCTCACCTGGTGAGCATTGTTTAAATAGAGTTTATCCTTTCTCTTATCTACATTTGTGATGAAATCCTTCCCATATTTAATTAATTGGTATTTTTTTTCCCTCCTCTTAAATATGTTGTCTCTCACATAGAGGTAGGGAATTCCCAAGATGAATACAAACACATTTAATGAAACTACATTTGCTCCACTTCCTCTACAAAGTTTGCGTTCATGGAAAACTTGAACTTGCACTTTTTGACACTCTCAACTGCATATCTTGTCTCACCTAACCTAAGGGATATGACCATGGATGATCACAAGTTTATAAGACAATATTCTCAACTAATTTATGTAGAAATAAGATTTGACTATAAACCTGGGTTGAATAAATAATGAACTTTTGTTTGCCTCATTTGGATCTTGATGTGAAACAACTTGGTCATATCCTTCCCTTCCTTGGGGTTGTAGTTGTCTTTTGTGTAATTAAATTTTATGTCTCTACAATAATTATCAAACTGAGAGCATGCTTCTAATATGTTATTCATTAATATGCATGAATGGATTTGTTTTTTTGTTTTGTTTTAAGACATGACTACTCATTCTGTAGTGCCAAGACTATTGCCCAATAATAGAGCATGCTCACTCTACTTGTGTTATGCCAAAAACATAATAGACTCCATATATTTGAAATGATCAACCCCAAAACATAATTAATAACACATCTAGCTATTCAATATACTTGCATGCCGTCATCACGAGCAATAACTCTTCTTTCCTATCAATACTTCTCAGTCAAACCATGAGACTATGTGTGTGTGTGTGGTTGTAGGTAAATAGAAATACACACAGATTGGGTACATATTGCTTGGATGTGTCTTAATGTATATGGTTTGAATAGGTCAAAATGAGTGTTGTGGGTAGCCACTACACATTGTGTAGAGAGTGTAATGCATTGTAGTGCTATTACATGTGGTTTGAACATGTGAAAGTGATTTGTTGGTTATTAACATATGCATATAGTCTTTGACATGTCAATACTTCTCAGTCAAACCATGAGACTATGTGTGTGTGTGTGGTTGTAGGTAAATAGAAATACACACAGATGGGGTACATATTGCTTGGATGTGTCTTAATGTATATGGTTTGAATAGGTCAAAATGAGTGTTGTGGGTAGCCATTACACATTGTGTAGAGAGTGTATTGCATTGTAGTGCTATTACATGTGGTTTGAACATGTGAAAGTGATTTGTTGGTTATTAACATATGCATATAGTCTTTGACATGTAGTTAGGTAAGGGAGACAATACAATCAATGGTGTCCACACTTTAGGCATTAACGTACTACAAACCAACTATTCAATTCAATCGATAGTAGTGTTGTGCAGAATTTAACGTGCAACTGAAATTCTGGTTGTTGTAATTAATTAACATAAATACAAATTTACGTAATGTGTAGTGTGTATGGTCTCCCAAATGCTTCAACCAATGGCTAAGAAGTGGAATCAATGAGGATTTCTAGCAAAGTGATTGGAATTTCAATCTGAAAATAAAAAACTACAACCAATGGTCCTTTCCCTCATTTGTTAATCTCCTCTAGCACTTATATGGATGGTATAGGGTAGCATGCAAACGTTATTTTCATCATAGTGACTTGGGGAAGAGGTTTTTCACAATGTTTGGCATTTCACTCTAATGAAATACACACATGAATATACCAAAATGAAGCAATCAAACAAAAAATCTCAATCACACAGTCAATTAAACACAATAGACAATAGAATTTACCCTTGAGAAACTCAAAGGAAAAACCCTAGAATCAAATGGCTATGCTCAATCTTTATTTCTAAAAAATTGTAGAAATTACAATGTTTTCTAGCTCTCAGGGACAATTCACAAATTACATCACAAGAATTTACTCAACATTCCT
>JASDQU011027772.1:14347-45975 GCA_032191745.1 Picea mariana | reverse complement strand
CTAACCGATTATTATGTTGTTATTCTGCCATTACTAGCATTTTATTTCTATTATGCATACATTTTATATATGGTATATTACAGAATGACGTAAACTAAATGACCTGAAATGAGTTCTACATGTCAGTGACCGATGGATGCCAAGTGTCACCATGGATGAATGTTACATGTCAGCACATATGAGCGCTAAGTGTCTCTGGCTCTTCGAGGTTCAGGGGATTTCAAATGTAAAGTATGTATTCCTCCCGAAGGAACAGACTAGAAAAGTAATGTGGCACTTCGACACGTGGTAGTTTGGAGGCTTCAACACTTTGGGGCTCTGACATTTCAGCATTCAGGATATTTTTAGTGCTAAGTGTGAATATATCCTGGATGGATGATCTTGTAGAGTGACGTGTCAAAATTTTGAGGCTCCGATACTTCAGGGCTCCGGAAGTTTGGGGATCTTGTGATTTGTGCTTGACCTAGAACAAAACCTCTCAGATAAATGAACTCACGAAGTGATGTGGTAGTGAGGGTCCACTCTGACACTTCGGGACTCGAGTCCTTCGGGGGTTAGAGCTTGTTTTTAAACCCCATGTGACTTTGAAACTACGAATGCATGGGATCCATTGATCTGAATGGACTGTTGGATCTCCACCATTGAAAATTGAAACTATTTTTTCTCACAATATGAGCCTGACATCGATTTCTTTGCATTGTTTTTTTTTGTCCACAGACATTCCCTATGCATACAAAATACTTGGTCGACCTGTTGCTAGCTCAGCTAGTGATAAACATGGTGACAAGTATTCTCAAACCAAATCATGAAATACAATCATCCTTCAAGAAAATAGAAACAAATTGTGCAAAGAATCAACCAAAAAACATAATGATGAAAACCAAGTCATTTAGTAATGGGAAAATGACTTGACTTTTTATCAAGGTATACCGAAATGAGAGCCGAAATGAGAGAGGAGGGGCAGGGGTGAAGACTTAGGTCTCAACAACAACCAAATAGTTTGATATGTGTAATCGAAGGCTTCTTACCTGACCATACCTCATGTGGATTTGTGTCGACTAGCACCAGCAAAGGAGACATTTTCACTAGATATCGTGTTGTGTTGAATACCTCCGCCCATAATTCTTGTGCGATCCCAACACCACTGAGCATGTTCCTTTCCTTATCCATCAACGTTCAGTTCATTCTCTCGGAAACTCCATTTTTTTGAGGAGTATATGGTGTGGTATTTTGGCATGCTATGCCACACTTCTGGTAGAATTAATCAAATTATTTTCCACATAATTCACCACCGTTGTTAGTTCTCAACACCTTAATATTCTTGTTTGTCTAGTTTTCTACAAGATCTTTAAACTCTTTAAATTTCTCAAAAACCTCTGATTTCTTCCTTAGGAAATATATCCATGTCTTCCTAGAAAATTAATCTATGGAGACATAATATAGGGATCCTCCAAGTGAAGGAATTGTAACCAGTCCAAACACATCAATATGCACCAATTCTAGAATCCCATTTTCCCTTGTCGCTCCCAATGGGAACCTCACCCGACTTTGTTTTCCATATTTGCAATGTTCACAAAAGTCAACTTCTAAACCACATTCAGGAAAACATTCAACTATACCTTTGTTGTGCATAGCTGAAAGTCATTTTTCTCTAATGCGCTCCATCCTCTTGTGCCATAGCATGGTCGGGTCGATTTTCTCATGTCTTGTCGAGTCAGTTTGCACCGAATCATCCCAATTCAAGTCGATTTTTGTCGAATTCGATTCAACTTCAGGAGCAACGATGTTGTTGCATCCATTAAATTCTATATTCCCTAACATATAGTATATGGTTCTAATATGAACTCCTTACATTAAGACCATCACAACTCTGACCATTTTGCATGAATCCTTCTGAAACAAAATGTGCACTCCAACATCACTCATCTTCAGTGAAACATATTAGATATCATTTTCGGGATTAACTACGTAGTGTAAGTCATTAATATATGACCCATATCCATGAGTATTAGTCGCAACTGACCAATAATTCTCATGATTTGAATAATCCACTTAGCACTCATTACATCGGGCGATGCTCACAGGGGTGAAGAAATGGGATTGAAACCAGGCAAATGAATCACATAGCATGAATCATCACTTTCGGGGCCAGGGATGATTTGAAGGGCTAAATTTCACTCATGGGCTAATTTTCCATGGTTTTTCCAAAAACAAGATTCGTTGTTTTAAAAATTATTCACCCAAATTCTATAGGATAAAATTATTTTACCTTAAAAATCACCAAAATTTTATAAAAACTATATAAAATCCTTAGAAATTTGAATATTTTTACAAAAATATCACTAAACATTTATAGTTAGCATATGAAGGATTAGTAAGATTCGCCAAGGTTTCTACATTTTAAAATAAATTTCCATCCTTAAAATCATCCCTGTTCGGGGCTTGCACCCGGTAACTAGGACTTCCCAGGTGGTCACCCATCCCAAGACGCCTCTGGCTCAAGTGCGATTAACTAATACTCAAATCAAATCTTGATGCAATGAGTGCTAAGTGGATTATTCAAATCATGAGAATGATTGGTTAGTTGAGACTAATACTCATGGATATTGGTCATAGATTAATGAATTACACTACGTAGTTGATCCTGAAAATGATATCTATTATGTTGCACTGTGGAAGCCCCTCTATGCTTAAATAATAAGAGTGAAGGGAGCTCTAACTGGATAGCTCATAAGGCACAATACTTGCTAAGTTTTTTCAAATGGGGTAGCAAACTAAGTGGGCTTGGGAAAACTCCACAGTTAAGCACGCTTGAGCCAGAGGTGTCTTGGGATGGGTGATCACCTAGGAAGTCCTGGTTATTGGGTTTAAGCCCCAGAAGTGATGATTGATGCTATGAAATTCATTTCGTTGGTTTCAATCCTATTTCTTCACCCTTGTGAGCATCACTCGATGCAATGAGTGCTAAGTGTATTATTCAAATCATGAGAATTATTGGTCAGTTGCGACTAGTACTCATGGATATGGATCATAGATTAATGAATTACATTACACATTTAATCCTGAAAATGATATCTATCACTCATATTACTGATATATATCATGTTTCTTTCTAAACTTGAAATTTGTAGCACATCTAGAAGGGTTCTTTTCCGCCCATCCTGCAATATCAGTTGATTTCTTCCTCATCCAAAAATTTTGGTTGTCAATTCATTCCCCAAGAAAAAATCACCTCCATAATATTGTTCATACTCGCAAAACCATTCTCTATGTGGTGTCATATTATAGGATGCTCCTGAGTCGATCAACAAAACAACTTGATCTAAATGTGTACTGGTCGATGCCAGGTACACATCACCTCCCTTATCAAGGATCATCTTTCTCTCAATCTACTGCTTCTTGTCGGATCTTGTACTGACTTCCATCACCCTCAACTTACAATCCTTTTTGTAATTCCCAAATTTACAACATTTCCAACATCTTCTTGTTGACTAAACCGAGGATTTTGATATACCCTTCGACTTAAAATTTATACCACAGAATGTGCCTTTATCTCTTTCAATCAGTCAACCACTCACCACTAAATCATCTTTGGTCTATCCTTCCATGTTCTTTCCTCCCATTTCTTCTAACAACAGAGAATCAACCACATACTCTAGCTCTAGTGTGGTTGTATTACTCCCTATAGCCACCACTAACCTTTCCCATGAGTCTGGAAAAGAACATAATACGATTATACACTTTTTCTCCTCAGTGATTTTAATGTCCATAGACGATAACTGGATTAAAATGGTATTAAACACATTTAAATGATTAGTCACCGAACTGCCATCACTCATTCTCATAAGATACAATTTATTTATGATAAACAACTTATTTACCAGAAATTTCGACTAGTATAAGCTTCCCAACTTGTCCCACACTTTCTTGGATGAATATTCACATGAGACATTCAACAGTAACAAATCTGCAAGATAGCGCTGAATCGTACTTCTTTCCCTTCTTTCGAGTTTATCCCATTCTTCCTTCGACATGCCTGTCAGCTCGGTACATGGAAAGACCATTGTCCATTATTTCCAATCTACAAGAAGATATTCCAAGCTTCCAAAGCTCAAAATTCTGGCCATTGAATTTTTATATATCTATTCTTGAACTGCTCACCATTCTTTACCACCGTATTTAATACAATTTATGACTTACAACTCTTATTGTACCTAGGTTTTAGCTCTCAAATTCAAGATTGGTAAATCAAGATATGATACACATGTCAAAGCATAACAAAGATTTGATACCACTTTTCAGAGATTAACTTTTCTTTGATACCACTTGTCAGGAAATGAGATACACTTCCACACTAAACCTAGCAGAAGAGAAGAAGAATTTAATTAGGAATGTAAATGACAAAGCAATCACATAGTACACAAAGATATTACCCTGGAAACCCAAATTGAGAAAACTAGAATTCCTTGAGCATTTGCTCTCTTGTTGTCTTATTCAATCTAAATAAAAGGTTACATGTCTAAATTTGGTCCACACCTAAGACACAATCGACATCATACCCTCTTTCATGCACAAGAAAAACTGTGTAGCCAATTCAGTTTACATTTGCATGACCACAACCTACATCTAAATATTTCTCTAAAGATTGGCTATCTTATGATTCATTGATTATTAATATTTACAGGATTACAACACACCACTTTATAGGATTTACAAGAGGAAAAACCCTAAATACATGGCTCCCAAAAATGGTTACAGATCTATGCAAATCATTGGCTACAAATACTGTGAATCTCGAGATTTTGTTACAGTCGACTCCAAGTTATATTACCAGTTGAACTCCATTCTGTCTTCAGTCGGTTTCCACATGAACTCCTATTGAACTCTTGTTGGTTGAACTCTCTTTTTATCGATGCATTTACCATGTTGAACTGCCTATAACTTCAACTTTGACTTTACCTAGTCAACTAACCTCAACCTTTGACTTGTTGTCAATTTACCTTGACCCTCGACCTGTTGTCAATCCACCTTGATTTCGGTTGTCAGTCGATCCACCTTGACTATAATTTCACTACAAAACATATAACAAACTAAAATGGCGCTCATCCTACTGGGATTTTTTTGGTTCCCAAAACACTCCTCAACCTCTTATATATCAAAGGGAAGAAATGATATGGAATTGCATGGAAATTCAAGGCAAGGTAAGGCTTGGTATGGCATGAAATGAAAAGGAATGGCAAGACATGGCACAAAAAATCAAGGTGTGTGCCAATGGTGTTGTTAAAAAATTAAAAATGGTAGGTATGGGACTCAGAGTGTGGGATGAAAAATTTTGTTCCTAAAATCAAAACTAAATTAATTTAAAGTCTGATGAGTGGGTGACAGAAGGACTTAAAAGAAAACTGGGCAAAGCATAGAGAATAAAATGACACACTTGAGAGGTGATAAGATCGTTGGTCTCAGGAAATGAAACACACTTCCACACTAATCCTATAAGAAGAGAATAAGAATTTAATCAAGAACGCAAATGAGACAAGGAATCACACAGTACACCAAGATTTTACCCTGGAAACCCTTAACTGGGAAAAACAACATTCCTTCAAGTGCTTTTATCTCTTGTCGTCTTATTCAATCTGAATAAAAGGTTACATGTCTAACCTTGTTCTACACCTAAAACACAATCGACATCATACCCTTTTGTCTATGCAAGAACAACCCTGTAGCCAATATGGCTTTCATATACATGACCAAAAACCTTTCTACATGAATTGGCATATTTCACATTAGCCTTTACAACCTTACATCATGCCTCTTTATAGGCTTTAAAATAGGAAAAACCTTAAATATTTGTGCCCAGAAATGGTTACAGATCCATGCATATCATTGGCTAAAAATCCCACAAATCCAAGGATTCTATTATAGTCGACTCCAAGGCAGATTACTAGTTGACTACTAGTCGACCTTCATTAAATCTCTAATCGGTCGTCTCACGCCTGCACTTCGAACTCTTTTTGGTTGACTGACCATCAATATATTCAACTTCTAATTTACTCGGTCGAATCTCTCAATCTTTGACTTGATGTCGATCCACCTCGACCTTCTACCGTCAATCAATCTACCTCGACTTAGACTTTCACTACAAAGAATATAAAAACTAAACATTCTTCCACTTGTTGTATTATTTGTTGAAACTGGAGATTCCTGAACTTTCATTCACAGAACCAGGGTAGCAATGCCCATTCCCTCTCTGCACCAAGAGAACTTCACAACACTCACTGACTTGGTCAATGAGTCTGCTATGTTTTCCAACGTTTCTACTTTTTCCAGTATCACCTTGAAACTTTCCACCATATCTCTTATGAAATGGTATTGTACATAAATGTGCTTAGTCTTTGAATGATAAGTAGGGTTCTTTGCTAGAAATATTTCACTTTGAATGTCTCAACTTACCTTCATATATTTTTCCTCAACCCTATTCCTAAACATAACCTTTGTAGCCATATCGCTTCTTTTCTTCCATGAGTGGCTACCACGTATTCAAATTCTTTTGTTGACAAGGCTACAAACACTTGTCGCTTATGCATCTAGCTTATTGCTCCACCAAACACCTTGAATACATATACGCTGGTTGACCTCAGTCAATCTAGATCTCGAGCCCAGTCAACATTGACAAAGCCATGTACATTTATTTTATCATTGTCACCTCCGTGTCTTCCTTGGTAGCATATAACATAGTCCTTATTGCCACACAAATACCAAAATACTCTTTTGACAACTATCTAGTGCTCCTTTATAGATGTTGACTTATACTTTCTCAATACTCCCACTACATGGGAAATGTATGGTCAAGTGAAAACCATCACATACATTAGATTACTATTGGCCCTTGACCAAGTTTTCAGGAACACTTGGTCATATTTGACCATTTTTGGGACTTCGACAACCTGTCAAAGATGGAGCGCCAGGTGAAGCAGAGATCACAGGATCTCGATCCACTTTTGGGCCCCTTTTAGGGTTTTGGGTTAATGTAATGCTAAAGGGATGTCAACCCGTGGGTTTACCCATGCTTAGGCCCACTTTTGTAATGTATAAATAGATACTTAGGCAATGTAAGGACAATCGATGGATTAGTTCTAGTAATTAGATCTGTGTGATCGGATATGGATTGTAAATGCTCTGTGCATGATTGTAAGAGGCTTGCAGAGGGACGTATCCCCAGGGTGGGGGTGAACCACGTAAATCTATGTGTTACTATGTGTTATGCTTTGTGTTGTGGTTCAATGTGTTTATCTCTTTCTTTGCTCAGTGCTTCAATATATTTAGATAGATCTACTTATTCTTTGCGCTTCTTAGATGTGTATGAATGTTAGATATGATATGTATGAAGATGATTAGTGCCAATCTACTGGATCTGATCTATATTATTGTTGCTAAGTGCTGAAATATCTTAGATCTAAGTGAATGATGCGATGCTCTATGCTATCTGTGAAGTATAATAAGGGTTGAATATTGATGAATGATCAATGCTAAGTGCGCTGTAAGTGAGATAATCACAGATCTGTGTCCCAACTAAGGTTGCAGAAACCTGAGTCTTGCAACCACCCCTGTCTCTACCTCGAGTGAGACTTCTTCTGCTTTGCAGGTGTTGTTGAAAGGGTCAGTAGTTAGGGCTTTGTTGGTGTTCTCTTCAACATTGAATCCTGGGTCTGCCCCTGTGCCAACAAATGGTTCCATTACCGGGACCTGAAACTGTGATTGCTAGGATCTAGAGAAGAATAAGCTTTGTGCAAAGAAAGATCTATGCATAGATTTGTTGCCCTAGTGTGCAGTGTTCTACTTGACCTGCGAAGCTTTGTGCCAAGAAAGAAAGGCTAGATCTGAAGAAAAGAGGTCAGATCTGCAAGAAAAAAAGGTTGACATTGAAGAAAAGAAGGAAGATATGAATGCTTTGTACTCTAAGAAAGGTAAAAGTGGATTTTTCTAATTAAAAGAGGTAAGATCTGGAAAGATTTATGCTATGTAGAAGTAATATAAGTAGAAAGTTTTGTTTCTAAAGTATGGATCTAGGTATTTTTGATAGATTTGGTCCTAGATTAAAACCTAGGGCATTAATAGAAGAAAGAATGTTTGATATGAATAGATCTGATAAGCATAATAATAGATATGTTATACCTATGCATAGAAAGAATGTTTGGAATAAAAAATGGATGCAGGATCCCAGAAAGAATTTTTTGCAGACTAGCTACCATGATCCTGGTGTGCAGTACAAAAGAAGTTGGGGATCATTTAAGAGAAAGAGAGGATTAACCCTCTATTACAGTTGTAGAAAACCGGGACATCTAGCTAAGGAATTCCCTGGTGGAGGACCTAGTTGTATTTGTTGCAAAGTTCTGGATCATGAAGTATTGGATTTCCCCAGAATGATTGCTAAGCTTGAAGGAATGAATCTGAACCCTAAGGCAGATACAGAGATAGCAGAACCTTAGAAAGAATCAGAGAAAGTATTAATTTAGATGAAAGAAACCCTGAATGAACACCGACATGTCAGATTATCAGAGATCTTTAAAGAAAAAGAATGCATCGAAGTAAGGATAGGGGACTTCAACATTGATTGTGTTCTAAATGAGGAAACATATATGAATATCAGGATAGAGAGAATGTGGGAAGCTATAGGGGAGCCTGCCATGATTCCTTCACTAGGAGGAATATGACTCTTCAGAGGAAAATTGGTAAACCTATCTGGAAGGATCACTTAGATATCTACGAATGCTAATGGAACTTCGACTGAAGAATATTTTGAGATTATTACATTTATTGAGGACAACACCTTGTTTACTATGTTACTTCGAAAACCTTGGATTGACAGAGATCAAGTTAGATGGAAGGAAGAATCAGAAGTTTTGGAACTGAAGAAACAAGAATTAAAATATTTTATGAGTAAGAAGATTTCACAGTTGATTGAAGAAAAAAAGAATAGATCAAAACTCCTTGACACTAGAGACCCTAATGTCGAAGCTAAAAGAATTTCACGAGGCTCACAGAAGACTGAAGCACCTGCCCCAGAGAAGGAAAAATTATTACCCTGGAGAGAATCTCAACAGCACGCAATGACTATGCTAAAAGAAGATAGGAATCAAAATGGAAAAAGACAGACCGAGTTGACGATTACTGGGAAGAAGGATAGAAATTTAAGTAATAAGAGGGAAAATATTGAAAAGTTACATGAGATTCTAGATGGAACATTGCAGAAAGAAAACTCGCAGAATGGGAGCTCTGCTAGGATATCAGAACAACGACCTATGGTACTTTTCCATGGCGAAGCAATATAGCCATTGGGTCGATATACCCGTTCGACTTACACCCCGAACGAACAGAAAATCATTGATGGCTCATCACCAGACCATTAGACCACACCATAATGGATAGAACTAGAGTTAAGGAAGCCCCATAACCATTGCAAACAATCTGGCAAAAAGTTACGTAATCCATCGTGCCATGCATGGAAGACACTTTTGATAATCGTGAATTTGAGTCAGTAGACTACCTGAATTATGAATTGGGATTACTCTGCCCTTACTCTCTAACTTACTACAGTATCTACTTTGAGAACCCTAGTTATTGATCTTGAGCATATATGTCCATCGAATTTAGTGTCGCTGAAGAATCTGTAAGAGAG
Organism: Picea mariana; assembly: GCA_032191745.1. Classification (NCBI taxonomy): domain Eukaryota; kingdom Viridiplantae; phylum Streptophyta; class Pinopsida; order Pinales; family Pinaceae; genus Picea; species Picea mariana. The sequence goes on along the minus strand of JASDQU011027772.1, from coordinate 36,299 downwards.
GTACTCGCTAGCCTCAGAGCCGAAAGAGTCATGTCAGAGTGGGGGTTGTCTATAGGTTTACAGGCATCAACGACGAGAGGAGTGCAAGCCTCCCCATTGACTGCTCGAGTAGGAACATCCCGAGCTGGCACAGAAAGAAGAACCAAAATAAGGACGAATTGGACAATGCGAAGTTGGTTCCATCCATCCTACCTACTTACATACCACCTATGAGTGGTGGGATCAATAGAGATAGTGTGCCTAGAGACTTTGAGTACACTCTAATCACGGTGTACCTACTGAAAGGAGTACGCACAGTCTGCATAGATCATGACAGGATCACAACATTCAAGTTTAGTGACTTCAACCTGGGGGATCGTAAATTTTACAACACACTTGCCCCGTACAAGTACCTAACCAGAACCAAGGGAAAGAATTCAAAGATAATACCTTAGCAATGGATGATGAAACTTGCACAGTCTACTCTTCTCAACGTTATGAAGATACCGCACTTCGATAGACACCAGGAGGTGAATGCTTGTGTGAAGCTGCTGCTGGCAAGTTACCATGGAGGATACTTATGGTTGAACTGTCACATAACAGTTGATGTAGTGGTGATCAACTGGATCATCGAGCTTATCATGCAGGGCCTTGATCCCCACAATTACTATCTTGGAAATACAATGGATCGTGCTCTTGCTCATAAGATCAAAGAATCCTATGGAGATGTTGAGAAAGGCACGCAAGGCTACAAGGTAGCTTCTATTGAAAGTGGCACAGTGCGCCTCACCTGTCAATTGATTGCAGGGAAGTTGGTACACAAGAATCGACCCACACAAGTATTCGACTTTGTAGTCGACCTCACAGGAAAGTGCGCAGAGGGACTACAGATGAACTGGGCGAAGTACCTGGTGAATCAACTAGAGATTGATTGTAGAGAAGCCCAGGATCAGGGGCATGAATTTTACTTTAGCTGGCTCTTGATACTTATAGATTTTGTTGCATGGGAGCTACCGGAAGGTGCAATCTTCCCTGACATTGACCCCTTTGAACCACTGGCTACGAAGTTCAGTACCCTGTGGTACTCAAATGACATGAACAAGCAGTGGCAATCCAATGCCGTATTTCATACCTACTACACCCAATTGAAGCTCTTCATCCAGTCCGAGCCTCGCATGACCCTGAATACTTTACACTGGTTTCTACCATTGATAAAGTTCAGTGCAGACCGCCATTTTATATATCTGACAACACATGCTGATGAGAACCAGGAATAACTTCAATCTTATTACAAGCTGACAGAAGAAGACCTGGAGGAAATCACCAAGGAATGGTCAGTGGACCTCCTTATTCCAGCAGACCCCATAGAAGTATCCAACATTGACAGCCCAGAAGCTGTGTAGAATACACCTGGCCCCAACAAAACAAAGAAACCAAAACAGACAAAGAAGGATGAGGATATCCAGGATGTAGACAATAGATCTATAAGAACCGCATCTGTTACACCAGAGAAAGGAGGTAATGGTGAAGACTTAGAGGAAGTTGAATAGCGGCCAGAAGAGGAAGTAGAAATCATAAAGAAAAGGAAGGGTTCACCTCTAGAATCTTCCTCCCGAAAGAAATCAAAAGCACCCGTGACTAAGATGAAGACCACGCTCACTCCAAATAACTTCAGTTTTCTCATCGCAGCTATGAAAAAAGCCATAGAAGAGATAACACAAAAACAAGAAGCTAATAAAGAGACAATGTACAATAGAATCGATATTGAACTCTAAGGAGTACAACAAGCTCTTCAATATAGCCACACAGTCTCTTCTGCGCCCCTACCAGAAGGAACAATAGAAGAAGGAAATGAACCATTTCAACTCCGCCATATTTCTAACATGGTCGAAGTATGCATTCGAAAGGCACAGGAAGAAACAATGCAGGCCATCCAGGCCTTAAAGCAAGCACACGAGGAAATTATCGAGAAACGCCAAACTACGCAACAAGAGAAGGACACTCTCCAAGCGAAGTTTGAAGAAGATAGAGCAAAGATCCAAAAAGAGAAAGAGAAGTTGCTCGCGAAGCAGATTGGGATTGAAGAAGTAGTCAACAGAGCATTTTGCTCTATGACCGGCTTAGAACAGAAGGCAGAGGACCCCATATAACGCCAAGTGATTATGCTTGATGAAGTTATTCAACAACTTCAACAAAGAGTCATGGACTTAGAGCTTCAGACAATACCATAGACCCCACAAGAAGTGCACGACCAGCGAGAAATAACTACCCGGAGCACCGTAGAAAGGATTAAAGCACTCTCTGAGGAATGCAAATAGTTAAGTAGCAGAACTGCATAGATCTACGAGAACCTAACCGAGAACCCCGAATTGCATAAAATGGAGTCACAACTCCAAGAGGCAAAGTACGACGCTGAAAATCTACAAGTGCAGTTGAAGGCCCTCTCACCCGTAGAGAGAATGAAGAGGTTTCCAGAGCAACACACAACCCAATAATAGATTCACACGCTTCAAAGTAAAGTAATGGAAGTCTCTCAACGAATTCAACCAGTGTAAGAAAAGTCATGCCAATTGTTCGCTGAAGTTGAAAGCCAAGGAGTAGAACTTGAACAACTTGTGAATACAACAAAACAATGCCTAGAAGGGCCAGTGAACAAGGCACTCATCTAGAAGTTCACCAAGCAAGAGGTAGTAGCAACGTGGCAGGTCGAAGCAGCTCGAGCCAAGCTCGAGGAATTCGAAGCAGAATTGGTCAGACTTGAGTGACTAGGGATGAGTCATAGGTGAGTTTTGGGGGCATGTTGGTCCTTGACCAAGTTTTGAGGAACACTTGGTCATATTTGACCATTTTTGGGACTTCGACAGCCTGCCAAAGATGGAGTTCCAAGTGAAGCAGAGATCATGGGATCTCGGTCTACTTTTGGGCCCCTTTTAGGGTTTTGGGTTAATGTAATGGTAAAGGGATGTCGGCCAGTGGATTTACCCACGCTTAGGCCCACTTTTGTAATGTATAAATAGATACTTAGGCAATGTAAGGACAACCGATGGCTTAGTGCTAGTAATTAGATCTGTGTGATTGGATATGGATTGTAAATGCTCCGTGCATGATTGTAAGAGGCTTGCATAGGGCCGTAGCTCCAAGGTGGGGTTGAACCATGTAAATTTGTGTGTTATGCTTTGTGTTGTGGTTCAATGTGTTTATCTCTTTCTTTGATCAGTGCTTCAATATATTTAGATAGATCTACTTATGCTTTGCACTTCTTAGATGTGTATGAATGTTAGATCTGATATGTATGAATATGCTTAGTGTCGATCTACTAGATCTGATCTATTTTACTTTTTCTAAGTGTTGAAATATCTTATATCTAAGTGAATATTGTGATTCTTTGTGCTATCTGCGAAGTATAATAAGGGTTGAATATTGATGAATGATCGATGCTAAGTGCGTTGTAAGTGAGATAATCATAGATCTGTTTCCAAGCTAATGTTGCAGACACCTGAGTCTTGCAACCACCCATGCCTCTACCTCAGGTGAGACTTCATCTGCTTCAAAGGTGTTGCTAAAAGGGCTGGTAGTTAGGGCTTTGTTGGTGCTCTCTTTAGTGTTGAACCCTCGGTCTTCCCCTGTGCCAAAAATTACCAACAACACTTTCATAGGGAGCATGTGCCATGTCCTCTATTTCTTCTTATGTCTTTGTACACTATTCAACAAAAATCCTTTCTCCCATAGGAATTGGCCCCTTCACCAATTTTCAATCATGCATGTTGAATCGTTTCAGAACTATTTCAATATACTTCATCTGATTCAACCAAAGATTTCTAGAGGCTCAATCTCTCTTAATATCCATTCCCAAAATGAGGTTAGATGCACCAATATCCTTCATGTCAAACTTGGAGGATAGTTTCTTCTTTTCCTCCTTTACTGCATCTAGGGTGTTTCCAATCAACAACATGTCATCGACATACAAGACTACATATATGAAATTCCCACCTTCTTCCTTGGAATATATGTAGTGATCAACTTTTCTTCTCATAAATCCCAAACTAAGTATGTATGTGTCAAAGTTCTGGTACCACATCCTTGGTGACTTATTTAGACCATAAAGGGATCTTTTGATTTTTCACACTAACTCTTGTTTTCCCTTTACTACAAATCCTTCGAGCTATTTCATGTAGATTTATTATTCTAGGTCCCCATGTAAAAAAAATTTATTCACATCCATCTATTCTATCTCCAGATTGAGTGTTGCAGCCAGAGACATCAATACTCTAATGGACTTTAGTTTTTCAATAGGGGAAAAATTCTCACCGAAGTTGACTCCCTTGACTTGGGAATAACCTTTTGCTACCATTCAAGCTTTGAAATTATCAAATTTTCCTTTGGAATTCATCTTCTTCTTGAATACCCACTTTCTACCAATGAGATTTCTTCCACTAGATAACTTGACTAAATCCCATGTATCATTCTTGTGCAAGTATTCCATCTCTTTGACCATGGCGTCCTTCTAGAGTTTACCCTTTGTCAAGTCGACTACCTCACCAACCAACTTGGGCTCATCGTTGATGGTAATTAGCATGAATGTGGAACATAAATCAGGCAGACTATAAATTTCAACTGGTTTTCTTATTCTTTCTAACCTCCTTAACACCGGAGTCTATTGCTCCACCTCTTCCTCAGATTCAATCGACTTGTCTGAATCATCTTCTTCGTTCCTCAGTTCAAATGGCATTGTGTGAAGATTATTCTCGGTATGAACAACTTATTCAGAATCAGACTTACCTATGACTTCTATGATGATCACATATCGACTATACACTGTTCTCCTTGATGCAGGATCCCATAGTTTATATCCTTCCCTTCCTTCTTTATATCCAATGAAAATACATTTGACTGCATTCTTGTCCAGATTGCTCCTTTTCCTTGTGAACATGCACAAATTCATAATAGAAAAATACTTTGAGATGTACCACCAAAGGATTCTTAACATACCATAACTCATTTGGAGTCGTGTCAACTAGCGTTGATGAAGGAGACATATTCACCATATATCTTGTAGTGTCGACTGCCTTCGCCCAAAATTCTTGTGCGAGCCCATCACCACTAAGCATTATCCTTGCCTTATCCATCAATGTTTTGTTCATTCTCTCGGAAACTCCATTTTTATGTGGGGTATATGGTGTGGTAATTATTATTTCTATGCCACATTTCTTATATAACTGACCGAATTATTTTCCACATAATTCACCACCATTGTCAGTCCTCAACACTTTAATCCTCTTTTCTATCTAGTTTTCCACAAGAGCTTTAAAATCCTTAAATCTCTTGAGAAACTCTATTTTCTTCCTTAGGAAATATATCCGTATCTTCCTGGAAATATCATCTATGAAGGAGACATAATACATGGATATACCAAGTGAAGGCACTATAACCGGGCCAAACACATCACTATGAACTAGTTCTAGAATCCCATTTCCCCTTGTCATTCCAAATGGGATCCTCACCTGAATTTGTTTTCCATATATGCAATGTTCACAAACATTGACTTCTAAACAACATTTAGGAAACCCTTCAACCATACCTTTGCTTTGCATAGATCAAACTCCATTTTCTCTAATGTGTTCCATTCTCTCGTACCACAACCTAGTCAGGTCAACTTTATCATTCCTTATCGATTCAGTTTGAACTAACTTAGCTCAAGTCGATTCAAGTTGAGTTGCAGTCAAATCAATTTAAGGAGAAACGATGGTGTTTCATCCAGTCGAGTCAACATTCCCTAATAAATTGTATAGGGTACCATTTAGAACTCCTTTCATTAATACCTTCACACCTCTGACCATATTGCATGAATCTTTCTGAAACAAAGTATGCACACCTGCATCACTCATCTTGTTGATAGATATCAAGTTTCTTTCCAAACCTAGAATGTGTAGCACACTTGGAAGGGTTCTTTTCCTCCCATCCTGCAATATCAGTCGAACTCTTCCTTGTCTGACAATTATGGTTGTTGAGTCATCCCCTAGGAACACATCGCCCCCATCATATCGCTCATATTCACAGAACCATTATTTATGTGGTGTCATATTATAGGATGCTCTTGAGTTGATCAATCAAACATCTTGATCCGACTGTGTACTGGTCGACGCTAAGTACACATCACCTCCCTTATCTGGGATCATCTTTCTCTCAGTCGACTGCTTCTCGTCCGATCCATCACTGAATTTTATTGCCTTTGAATTAAAGTAATTTTATACTACCCAGAGTTCCTGCATTTCCATCATCTTCACGTTGAAAGAACCGAGGATTTATATCTACCCTTTGACTTGAACTTTCTACCGGAGAATTTTCCTTTATCTCTTTCAATCGGTCGACCTCTCACTACTAGAACATCTTTGGTCTATCCTTCCATGTTCTTCCTTCTCATTTATTCCAACAACAGAGAAGAAACCACATCCTCTAGCATTAGTTTGGTTGTATTATTTCCAATAGCCATGACTAAGCTATCCCAAGAGTCTGGAAAATAACATAATAGGTTGATACATTTATCCTCATTAATGATCTTAATATCCACACACGATAACTGGATTAATACGATATTAAATGCATTTAAATGCTTAGTCACCGAACTTCCATCACTCATCTTCATAAGATACAATTTCTTTCTAAGAAACAACTTATTTACTATATGTTTCAGTTGATATAAGTTCCCCATCTTGTCCCACATTTTCTTGGTCGAATCTTCACCTGATACATTCAGCAACACCGAATCTAGAAGACAAAGACGAATCATACTTCTTTCTCTTCTTTCAATTTTCTCCCATTATTTCGTTGACATGCTTGTCGTCTAGGTACCTGGATAGATCATTGTCCATTATTCTCGATCTACAATATCTTCCATTTTAATCTTCCAGATCTCAAAATTCTAGCCATTGAATTTTTCTATCTCTATTCTGGAACTTACGACTCTTACTGTACCTAGGGTTTAGTTCTCATATTCAATATTGGTAAATAAAGATGTGATATAATAGCCAAATCATAACAACTCTCTGATAAATCACTTGTCAAGGAAGACCTAAGCTATGATACCACATGTCAGGAAATCAAAGACACTTCCACACTAATCCTAGCAGAAGAGAAGAATAATTTAATCAAGAACACAAATGAAACAAGAAATCACACAATACATCGAGATTTTACCCTGGAAACCCTTAACCGAGAAAACCAACATTCCTTTGAGAATTCTTATCTCTTGTTGTCTTATTCAATCTAAATAAAGGTTACATGTCTAACCTTGGTCCACACCTAAGACACAATCGACATCATACCCTCTTGCCTGCGTAAGAACAACCCTGTAGCCAATCCAGCTTGCATATACATGACCAACAACCTACAATTTCTACATGCATTGGCATATTTTTCATTATCCTTTATGAACTTACATCATGCCTCTTTATAGGATTTACAATAGGAAACACCATAAATATTGGCACCCTAAAAAGGTTCTAGATCCATGCATATCATTATCTACAAATCCCACAAATCCTAATATTCTGTTATATTTGACTCCAATTCGGATTACCAATCAGCCTTCATTCAGTCTCTAGTCGATTGTCTCACACCCTCACTTCGACCTCTTGTCGGTTGACTTATCGTCGATATCTTAGACTTAGAATTTACTTGGTCGACTCCCTTTAACTTTGACTTATTGACGATCCACCTCGACCTTCAACTGTCAATGGATCTACCTCAACTTAGGCTTTCACTGCAAAGAATATAACAACCCAACAACTAGTTCTTTTGTCTGGGAGAAACAAAGGAGAAATACAACCAAGAAGAGGGGAGAATAGAGCATTGGTTCGCTAGGAAGGTGGAGGTAGGTAGGTATCATAATTTTTTTTATTTCTTGATAAAATATTTTACCAAAAATATGAGTAAGTTCTATTTTATTATTTAATTCATAGACGTCAAAGAAATAAAATGTCTTCTAAAGGCAAGGAAGGTCTCACAATGAATAAAGGATATGTGCAACAGAGAAATGTAGCCTCTCCTATAAGGTGAGTGTTAATTTCTTCTTCTTATTCTTCAAATGGAGTACTTATACAAGTACTTATATGAACATGACCATGACCTAAACGATGAACTATACCTAGACCATGACCTAGACCCCCCTAGCTCCATCTAAGCCTAGGAATAACCTATACTCTACCCTTAACCCCCTCCAATCCCAAGACCTAAGTGTATTATTCCTATACCTCTTGTTTAATAATGATTTTTTATGGATATGACCATTCACCTACAATTTAATAATGATTTCACATGTCTTAATGATTATTATGGTACGTTTATTATGATTTTTTATTTTGATATAAGAATAATCTTTTAGTGGATTCAATATTATTTATATGGAATATTTATGCTTCTTTCACAATCAGTGTTTGACATGCCATAGATTATGTATGACAGAACACTTATCTATATGTACTCACACACACACACACACACTCTCTACCCCCTCCCTCCCTCTCCCTCCAACTATCTCTCCTCTCTCTCCTACATCTACCATNACATAGAGCTAGATATAGACTTAGACCATGACCTATATCTATACTATGACCATGACCTAAACTATGTATTGTTGTGTACACTGCATTGTTTTGGAATATTGATTCATTAATAGAATTTAGTTTTCACTTTATACTATAATTTTAGTATTTTATCTTGTGTACCCTCTATAATAATATGTATTATTTCATTTCATTCTCAATAAAATCCAAATAAAATATTGTCAACAAAAAGAGGCAATTAGAGCTAAGTGAGCATAACAAAACAAAATCTACTTGCACTTTGAAGTAGTGATAATTTTATTTTATCACTACATTGTATCATAATACTTTCATTATCTTAATTGTGGGAATTAACCCTCACTATTATTTACAAGTTATGCGTCAAATATCCACATGCTAAAATAAAAATGACATCTAATATATTCGTGGTAGGAAAATTTGTAAAAAAATCGTGGAAGGAAATAGAGGTTGCAACAAATTGTCTTAATGACAAGTCACTATATAAATAGATCAACATGATCTTGGGAAGTAAATCAATCACAATTTATTTAATTGCAAAGCTACTCATGCACCCACAAAACTTATATAACACAAGAATATTAGGTGATACATTAGCCAATCATTCATTTTTTGGCATAAGGCCATAACAAAGTTGTTTATTATAGACTTCATTTTTTTAAAAACTAAAGAAAAACTTGAAGCTAACAACCAATTTGTGCAAGGCAAGGAAAAACATTTGCAAGAATATTGATAGAGGTTGATTCTCAAGCCTTTCTTTTCAATTGGTCATGATTATCAAACCTTCCATCCTTCATCAACTTCTCATCGAGTAGACAAAGCAATTACATGCAAAGATGGAATAGATGGTGTTCACAAAGGCACCAACTAACAATAGTTGTTGTACACATCCACAACAAATTTTTTTCTCAAGAATCTTGAACATCAAGAAGCATTTTGTATGTCATCGACAAGCTATATGTTATAGCATACATCTCGTGGAAGATAATGGAAGCATTTAGAAGGAGAACTAAGATGGGTGGTTCATTTTAATTTTATTTTTATTTTTCAATTTGTGGATTGTGACTTGGTCATAATTGTAACTAGCATTGAGCCATTTAAAAAATCCAAAGTGTTATTTAAAAAATCAAAGGTTAAGATGGATCTATGCTAATTTTTTTAAATTTATTTTATTTTGTTTAAGTGTGTAACACCCCTGTTTCACCTAGCTTGTAAATATAACTATAACTTGCCTATAGACTATGGGTAGACTGAATATGTAATGTGGACATTGAAACTAGTGAAACTTTTTATTATAAAAGGTAATGTAAATATATATGTATTTTCTGTTATTGAATAAAATGGATAGTGTTGCATAACTGTTGAGGAGGGGGGTTTTCCAAGATAGACCATGATTCTATGAGAGGGATGGTGAGGGGAACCAGAAATGGTTGAGATGACACCCACCAAACCAGTACCTTACTGGATTTAATTTCTCAGACCCAGAACAGTCCATTGACCTAGAAATGAATTACCAATTAGGTTGGTAGTTGAAAAATCCCTCCTCAAGAGTTAATGAGGAGATTGGGTAGAGTACCCATATGAAAGGCTTCCATACATAACCACGATTTGAGGATGGGCAGAGGTAGATTCACGGAAAAAAAGCAGAGTGGAGAGACCAATCTCCAGAAGAGAAAAGAGCGCTTGCATCTCTATGGTTCGAGAGAGAACCGAGAAACAAAATTGTTCTATGCACAATAATATATTGACAACATTTTTCATTCCAAACTGATAAACAAGGATGACGAGTGATTGCAGAAGTACTCGTTTCAGAACCCCTTGCTTGGTACAGAGGAAATTGTTTGTTATGTTCCTGTGGGAGGAGGAGAGTAACCTCCTTCCCTGAATGTCGTTGAGAAAGAATAAAGAGTCTCTATCAGAGCATCGTGTTCTAGCTATGGGGTGGCCAACAGTAAATCCATTCCATAGTGGTTGAGCATATGGTTGGGTGGAAATATGCACCCCTCTCAGAAGTTGCTTCCTGAATCTGATTTCTTAAGAAGTATTCTCATATTTTGTATAATAGAATTGAAATGATGGTTGAATGTTCAAGTCTATTATTAGGATTTATATTTTGTGATTAAATTATAGAAATCATTATGATTATTCTGCGAACCCATGTTTTTGAATGGTCCATAGTTGTCTATGTGTAGTAGTAGGAGGACTAATAGACATGGGTCTTCACATGAACTTAGGAACGAGTTCACGGTTCCTACATAGATTGAATAATACTTTTTCCCTTTTTTAAAACTTAAGTCTTTGAATGGAAGGCACATCCTTCAAACCATTCAACCAAGAGACCACGGGCTCATGCCCACAACCTTAATCGATTCTTGGATAAGAACTACGAGTATGACCTCTAGAGATTGATAAAGTTCCATACGGCTGGGACCTTGGAACCCTTCGCTAAGTCCGAAATGAGCGAAGTTACTCTGGCTTCGGGACTCCGGAAGTTCATAGTTCCAGAATGCATGACTTCACAACCCTCGAATAAAATCGAAGGCAACCCGCTGATTTTGTTACCAGAGAGGTTGACCGACATCTCGCAATTTCCCTAATCATGACCATGGGACCAGTCCCACCATTAATCCCTGATTCATGTATCGGTCGTGAAGTAATGTGAGTTGTAGATCCGAGGGAATTCAGAAACTTCCCTGACCATTGGATCCATGTTGGGGTCAGTCTGGCATTGACCACTTCGGCAGTGTAGTGGTGTCATAACACCAAAACCCCTGAATTTCAGAGATGTGAAATAACATGGACCGTGGATCTAAGGATCCTTCAGGACTCTCCTCAACTGTTAGATCCTAATCATGGTCATTTCGTCTTTGACCACTCTAGAAGAAAGGGAGTGTGAAGAGGGTGGAAATTTCAAATGTCGAACTTGCGAAGTAACGAAGGCCATTGATCCAAGGATCATTTGGGATCCCCTCTGACCATTATATCTAGACCCTGGTCAGACCGATTCTTACCACTCCAGGAGAACAAGAAAATCCACACTTTGGATCCCCCGAATGCCGAAGTTACGAAGCAATGGAGGTCATAGATACATGGATCTACGTGGACTCATCTCGACCATGATCTCTAAGGAGCATTGGAAGGATGCTGGCTCAGAGTGAAGTGGAACACTGAAGTCATCTAGGGGACGTGGACCCACGTCCAACGTTCCATGTGTCACCTGGATTTTTTCTTTTTGTAGAACCTATGTTCCCATTAGAACGTGACACATTTCACCCACAAATGGAGCCATGTGTCACCTCTGCCCCTTGCCACATGTCATTCCCTTGGACAAAGATCGTTTGGTCAAAGTATGGTGGAGTACCCATGGACTCCGAGAGTTCAGGAATTCGGGAATATTGGAAGGATGGAATGCTAGGGTTAAATCAAACAAAGGCCTAGACCCACTTGTCCCCATCTCTGCATTTGATGTTTCGCCACGTGTAAGTGTGGTCCCTTCAGAAGTCCAGGAATTCAGGATTCCAGAGGATTGGAGTGGTGTGTGTGGATGAGTTGAAACGGGCCAAAGGCCAAAGCTACGTGTCACGATTTCAGGATCCTTTGAGATTATGGGATTTCAGGACTTCGGAGGATTTGCGCGCAACAAGAAAAATAAGTGTTCAACACCTAACTGTCGAATTCCAAACCCCCCTCTAGCTTCTTTTCTCAATGAATATTGAGTTCTGATATTGGATTGGATGGGGGATGGAATTTCATCATGGATGTAGGGATTTGGAGATGGTACAAATGAAACTAACCCACACGGGCACCACGTGGCCCTTGACCAATAACACCCATAAATATTTGGGAGGGTATAATTTCGAATCCAGAGTTTGGTTTCCATCATGATAGGAATCGTTATAGAGCACTTGATGAGCAGAAGAGGGATCAAGATGTTTAAAGAAGATGAAATTTTGATGCCCCATACCTAAAAAGGATACTTAGGGGTCGGGTGTGTTACATGGTGATCTTTTTTTTTCTTTTCCTTTTTGATATTAGAGATCAGATGTCAATTTTGTTGCCATGAAATTTGTATATTACACACACCTTGCTTCTCTTGGTGCAATTAGTTGCAATCCACTTTCTAAGTACTATTTCTCTATGTTTATTTAAAATTATCAATATATTTTATCTCCTATTAAAAAATATTCACAAAAAACATGGAATGGTTTTTTATGAATGTTGTTATGGTTTTTAAAATGTCATAGTGATATATTTCCAAGTATATTTTAAGTTCTAAGAAAATAATTTATAAAAATAAATCCTAGTTTTTCTTTATAAAAAATGTTTTGTAATATAGCAAGTGGAGGGAAAGGAAGTTCTTTACAAATACCATTTGACATCTCTTTGCCAAGATTATATTTTGTTTTTCCAAGCTTCCATGTCATTTTCATAATGTATCAAGTATACTAAAAGTTTATCTTTCCTATTTTTATCAAAAACTTCTATAAGATGTGTCATGATATATCAAGTATATTGGAAGTTTATCTCTTATATATTTATTGGGAATTTTGATAAGATCTTTGCAACAATCCCATGAAATTGGAATAAATTCTTACTATGTCATGATTGTTCATATAACTCGATCAATGTGTTTCTTGGATAATGGGGATGAGAGGTAGAAAGTAATTAGAAATAGCTCATTAATACAAAAAGGAAATTGAATAAAAAAAATAAAACCATTCCAAAAATAAATGAGAAGCAAAATACTAACAAAAACGTCACTAAAAAAAGAATTTTATAAAACATTACATGAAAAGTAAGTAGAATAAACCATTTAAAGAAATTAACTTTTACATTTTCATCTTAACTTTGGCTATTAAAACTTGGAAGTAGCCCCAAGGGTTAGCTCAAGTGGTTTTGAGCCATACGTGAAGCTATCCCCAACAGAGGAGGTCACGGGTTTGAATCTCTTGTCCCCCCCCCCTCCTCTCTCTCTATAGATAACCATGTGTTACTCAAAATAACACTTAGTAACCACCATATTTACTACTTCTCTCTAAACAACAAGAATTATGCAAATTCACAATCAAAGCTTCACCATTATACATAACCTTTTCTTAATTCTTACAAACTAATTTAATCATTTGTTGTTAGTCAAATTATTCTCATTTAGATATGATATATTAGAGATGTAAAGACAATAATTATTTGAGGTTGTAGTAGCACTATACATTAAGAGCTCGGTTTTTAGGTTCATTAGAATATTACACAACTCGAAAAATAATTGTCGAACAACTCGAAAAAAATATTCCAACAACTCGAAAAATAATTGTTGAACAACTTGAAAAAAATATTCCAACAACTCAAAAAGTGATTGTTGAACAAGAAAAAAATATTCCAACAACTCAAAAGAAACATATTCTAGCAACTCGAAAAAAATTTTGTAAGCAAAGTAAAATGCATTCAAAATATAGTTTTTGTCAAGGAATAGTTTCAAAAGAACTGGCATGAATGACAGGTTGCACTTATGATTAACTGTATTGGTCAACACAGTTCTCAAATGTATCTCTAAATAAAATATCCTGGATTTTTTGGAAAAATAAAGTATCATGGATACAAAAATCATCATCAAAATCACTTCCTAGAAGAATTTCTTCCTGCTCATAACATTCTGAATGGAAGTAGCATTCCTGGAGGGCACATCAATAGATAAAACTGATTAACTTTTTGAGTTGATGAACAATTCTCCAAGGTATTATGTTCATTATTTCTTGATGACAACATATTCAAAGGTTCTATTGTCTCCATCGAGTTACATTCTAAATAACTTATTCTACTTCCATTGGATCCGACAGAAGGGAAGAGGTACATCGAACCAGCTAAAGAACAAAATAGACAACTTGTATAATATTACTACACAAATGGATTACTATGTTAACCCAATGTAGATGGTGCACTAAGTTGGAGAAGCATTATCTCATGTGTGTCAAACTCAGAGGAAGGTTTGGAACATTGGTAGAAGAGGATGCACTAAGTATCCACCAGATGATGTTCCCACATTACTCGATCATTGTGTTGGATTGGAACAAAGCTATGTGACCCACCCAAGTATGATGGTTTCAATGACATAGAATTTTTCATACATGCATTTGAGTTGTAGATACCTGAACAACAAATATTGTTGGCATCATATGTTGTCTTGAAGGCCACTCCAACCAAATGGTGGGTTGCACACAAAGAAGGAATAGAAGAATAGTACCAGTGTATAAGATTGATGAAAATTAGATTCGATACTGAGGTGAGTATATTGCGCATAAATATACAGGGGTAGGTGATCCAACAGACCATGTTGAACAATGAAGAAATATATGGAGATCAATACCAAAGAAGGAATGGATGCACATGTTTATACATACATTAGAAACAATTCCTAAGAACTGGTACCTAGAACTAGAAACGCACAAAGAAACAATGAATTGGGACCAACCAATTCAAAGGTTTAAGGTAAAATTTACATTTGAACATGAATATCCATTACTACATGCATATTTGCAAGACATTAGAACCAATATATTTTTATAAGAAGGGTCAATGGAGGTAGTACCTATGTGTAGTTTTCATAGAGCTTCTATGACTGTTCATGAATTACTGGAATGTTATAATGTTACTAAAGAAGAACAAGATGACGAAGATCCAAGGAATACTTGAAACTGAGAGGGAATGCATAGTAGAAGGACCAGAGCTTGAATCTGTTGTGTATGTGAAACCACTAAATACATGAAAGGTAAATATTGGGATGAAAGAAAATCCAAAGTTTGTGCAGATAGGTGATTACTAGAATGATGAAACTATGGAGAAAATTGCATATTTACTATGCGAGTTTCAGGATCTATTCCCAAATACATTCTCATAAATGAAAGGGATACTTGGGAATTTAGGAGAAACAAAGATCCCTTTGAAACCTGGTGCTAAGATATTAAGAAAGAGACCTTAAAGAATTGATCCAAAATATAAAGAAAAGGTAAAGGCAGAGATAGGCTGAATTTTAGAAGCTAGAATCATTGAACCAGTCATGGAATCCGAATGGATAAGTCCAATGGTAGTGAAAGATAATAAAATAGGGGGAATCAAGATTTGTGTAGATTTAAGGAATATAAACGATGCATGTCTCCATGATCCATTTTCAACACCCTTTACATATGAAGTGCTAGAGAATGTAGGAGGGTAGGATGCCTATCCTTTCATAGATGGATTTTTAGGATATCACCAAATTAAGATTGCGTGGGAAGAAAGACATAAGACTACTATTACGATAGAGTGGGGAATCTATGAGTACATAGTAATTCATTTTTGGTTGAAGAGTGCACCTGCATTTTTTTCAAGAGTAGTTTTCATAGCTTTTAAGGAATTTATTCATAAGTTCATTGAATTTTACTTAGATGATTGGGCTGTGTTTAGTCTATTAAAAGATCACATAGAAGTACCTAGGTTAATGTTGGATAGGTGTAGGCAATGTAATATTTCACTAAATTTGAAGAAATGTATTTTTTGTGTGCCTTTTGTAATTTTGTTGGGCCATGTGGTATGTAAGTAGGCTTGTTAGTGGATCATGCCAAGGTTGCAGTGATTTTGTACTTACAACCACCCACATCAGTTAGAAAGTTAAGAGAAACCCTGGTTCATACAAGATACTACAGGAAGTTCATTAAAAGTTATGCAAATATTACATCACCTATGGAGAAGTTGTTGAAGAAAGAAGATAAGCTCCAGTGGAATGAGGTCTGCCAGAAAGGTTTGGATACGTTGAAGAAAAAACTAGTGACCACGCCAATTTTGATATTTCCAGATTGGGGAAAGGAATTTCATGTTTATGTGGACATGTAATCATATATTTAGGCACAATATTATCTCATCCATGAGAAGGAAACATAGACCATTTGATTGAATTTGCAAGAAAGAAGTTGTCAACAACAAAAAATATTTACAGTACCACAAAATGAGAAGGATTGGCAATGGTATATGCGCTGCAAAAGTTTAGACATTATTTGTTGGGTTCTCATTTTAATATCTATAATTACCATTTTTCACTAAGATACTTAGTGAACAAGCCATTGTTGGGGGGGAGAATATGTAGATGGTTTTTGTTGTTCCAGGAATACGATTTTGAGGTTGTTGTGAAACCATGGAAGTTGAATGTTGTTAGAGAAATATTTGCCTCACCCTATGCAATCTTGTAGATAGGGCCTTATTCCATTTCCCTATGCAGAATTATCTTCCCTCTTACTAAAATCTAGAGACAAAAATATAATTTTTTCCACTTGTACGCATATTTCATACTATACAACAAGCATATACGTAGGCTGCTCCACTACAACCCATGTACATCGAGATTTGTGCCAGAAAATGAAAATTAAATGTTGGGTTTCCATGTCACGACAGGAGATCTCTGATCCTTGGCCTTCCATTGATTCAAATTTTATAAGAAGAACAAAATGACTACAGATTATTAATAGATTTCTTAACACAGAATAATAGAGATATAGTAAAACTAGTTTTCTATTCAATAAGGAAATAAGATGAACCTGTAAAATGCAGCGGAAAATAAGCTTGTTGGAATGGTGGTGGCTTATCTCTAAGGAGAGATGTGACGGTTGCGCTCATTCGCAAGAATATCATTAAAATGCGGCTCTGAAGGCCTTTTTACAATAAACGGGACTTTCAAAATCCCTATAAATCGAAAAACCTAACCCTAGGAGATGAAGCGGAAAAATTCATGTGGGCCCCGTTTGGGTAAGTCATTACATCAACTTCCCAGGGTCATAACTTTTTCATATGTATCCGTTTTAGGCGTATGATATCCCGTTGGAAAGATATATCTGAGGAATACAACAGTTGTGAATTGAAACATACCCAAAAAAACATATGTTGCAATTCACAACAGTTGTGAATTGCAACATACCTCAAAACGGCTCCGGAAATTCAAGACCCAAAAAACTGCTAAAAATAGTAAATTATGAAAATTGCCAGAAAGTTGTTTTGAGCTAGATGGAAAAGGTGTTGGCCACCGATACACACCTGGATCAATCATCCCTCCTTAGGAAGCAATGGTCTTCATTTCATTGATTTCCCCCATCATATGAGGAAATTTCTGTTGAATTTGTCCCCGGGTGAGCCACTTGCCTTGGTGCAGGAGCTGCCCTACTTTGACGACTCGATAAATAGGGATCCTTTGTTTTCGAGTGCCCTTGATCTATGTATCGACTATCTGATCACTGGATTCCTATTGTATGTAGTCAGGGTTGATATCTGTTGGTGTCAGCTGTTATTCCACGTCTGAGGTGTCCAATAATGGTGGGAAATAAGGTCGAAGGAGGTCCACGTTGAACACTGGGTGCAGGCCAAGGAAAGGAGGACTGTTGAGCTCAAAATCATTATCCCACATAGCCTTGGTGATGGTGTATGGCCCATAATAGAGTGGGTGAAGATTCTGATGGGGTCCTGTAAGGTGTTCTTTCTACAAGTGTAACCAAACTTTTTCGCTCACCTGAAACTTATGTGGCACCCGATGTTTATCATGGCGCTTCTTGTACTTTTCATTGGAGTTCTGTAGGATATCATGAAGCTTTTGGCGGATGTGATGGATCTTCTCAATGAACCAGTTGGCTTTGTCAGCTTCAGTTGGAGCAGGAGTTGAGTCGACCGAGGTGATCGAAAGGGGAAGTGCAACATCTATGGGACCCAATGGTTGGAATCCCAAACCCACCTAAAAGGGGTTGTGGCTGGTTGAGCTATGTAGGGCTCATTTGTAGCTATGATGGACATAGGGAAGAATCTCATCCCATGTGAAAGGGTTCTTAGAATTATACATGTGCAGGATATGCAAGATCATTCGATTTACAACCTCGGTTTGGCCATCTGTCTGGGGGTGGAAGGTCATGGATTTGGTGAGATTGGTGTCCACTATTGACCAGAGGCTCAATCAACATGTCCTGAGAAATCGAATATCCCGATATGAGACAATGGTTTGTGGGATCCCAAAATATACCTAGACTTGTTCAAAGAAGAGCTTGGCAGTGGCTTTTGCTATGATGTTCTTCTTTTAGGCAACCAGAATCGCCATCTTAGAAAAGCGATCAACAACCAAAAAAACACAGTCATTTCCCCGCTTGGTGGATGGGAGGCCTAACATGTAGTCCATTGAGATGGATTCCCATGTCCTTTCAGGAGTAGGAAGAGGGGTGTAGAGGCCCTATTTCTTAGTGGTCGGTTTGGTAATAGAACAGGTAGTGCAGGACCTGATATACTTGTTGACCTCTTGTCGATGTTTCAGCCAGTATAAATGTTTCTATAGTATCACCACTGTCTTTTCAACATCGAAGTGTTCTGCCACTTGACTGTAGTGGGCTTCCCAGATTAGCTTAGCTTGCTCGCTTGATGGAACGCAGATATGGATGAAATGACACAACAACCCATCCTGAAGATGGGAATTATCGACAACTACATTTGTACCCAACATTTGGTAAGTGGTGGCGAAGTCCGGGTTTGTCTCATAGAGTTTAGGCCATCTAGAGGTCTCATGGATGCAAGAGTCTATCACCATGGGGAGTGTCATGGCTGGTGGTCTACTGAGGAAATCAACGACAAAGTTGGTGCTTCCTATTTTATACTTGATGTTGAGGTGGAATTGTTGTAAGTATGTGGACCACTTTTGATGGTGGTCATTCTGTAATTTTCCTTGTGTCTGCATGAACTGCAGTGCCTTATGATCAGTGTGGATGACTGTCTCCCTCCCAAGAATGTAATGTCTCCACTAGCGGTAGGATTGCACATTGGAGTACATTTCTTTGTCATAAGTAGGGTAATTATGGACAACATCTAATAGTGTCTCACTATGATAGGCCACGGGGTGGCCGTACTGAGTGAGAAAGACGCCCACAACATAGTCTGAAGCATCTGTCTTGATCTCAAAGGCTGTTGTAGGTCTGGTAGTGAAAGTACTGGGGTTGAGCACAAACGTTGCTTCAAATCATCAAAAACTTGTTGTTGGGACCAAACCCAGGCAAATTTTTCCTTACCACCACCCCTGGTTATTTGGCTGAGGTCCCATGTAATATGGGAGAATCCCAACACGAACCTGTGGTAGAAATTGGTAAGGCCCAAGAAGCTTCGAAGCTCGGTGAGTGTGGTTGGGGATCACCAGTCACAGATGACTTGGATCTTGGCTGGATCCACATGTACACCATGCTGATCAATAATGTAGCCCAAGTAATGGACCCTGTCAATGTCGAAGGAGCATTTTTCCAAGTTGGCATATAGCTTGTGCTGTCACAGGGTGTGCAGAACCTGTTGAATATGCTACAAGTGTTCTTCCCAAGACTTGCTGTAAATGAGAATGTCATCCAGATACAACATTACAAAATTATTGGTGAATGGTCACAAGATATCGTCCATCATCCTTATGAAAGTGGCTGGAGCATTTGTCAAACCAAAGGGCATGACCAACCATTCAAAAAGGCCTTCCTTTGACTTGAAGGTAGTCTTCCATACATCTATCTGTTCTATCGGGACCTGGTGGTAGCCAGACTTTAGATCAATATCACTGAAGTATTTGGTCCCCATGAGTTGATAGAGAAGGTCATCGATTCGGGGAATTGGGTAGTGTTTTCGGAATGTGATTTTATTCAGGGCCCGATAATCAATGCAGAGTCGCCAGGTTCCATCTTTCTTCTGTACCAGCATGATTGGGCTCCCAGAAGGTGATGAGTTGGGATGAATGTGCCCCTTGTGGATCAGTTCCTGGATCTGTATCTTGATCTCCTCATTCTCTAACATAGAGCGACGATATACTGGCCCATTGGGAAGCAATGCGTTGAGGGTCAGATTGATGAGGTGCTTGACCTGACAGTGCAGAGGTACCCTAGTAGGTGAGGAGAATATATCCATGTATTCTTTGATGACCTTATATACTTTCTTCTACTGTGTGGAGAGGTCGGTCGTAGAGACCCTAGATGTGGCTATGATCTTTCGCTCATTCCGAGAGAAAATATGAAGAAGACAAAATTCCCCGTCTGAGATATGACCTTCCTGTATTGCCTGGTAGAGATCAAGGAAATAGCACTAGGTGGGACTGCCTCAGGTATCCTGTACAATTTCCTGTTCAAAGTAATAATAACACTACGAGGCTTAGACTCATATATAACATGATGTTTCGATAAATAGGGTTGGACCAAAAGAACATTACAAACATAGAGAGGAGAAACATCACACAATACCTCATCTTTGAAGGGATTGATGTTGTATGACAGTCGACACTGTTGGCTGACGTGAAGATTGCTTCCTTGGTGGAGCCATCCAATGGTGTAGGGTTGTGGGTGTGGTGCTGTCGGTAGGGCCAACCACTTGAAAACCTCTACTGAGATGAGGTTCTTATTGCTACCTCTATCAACGATGAAGTGTAATGGGGTTCCTTTTACCCACATCTATGAATGGAAGAGGCACTCTCCTTCTTCTGGCTTGTCTGGTTCATCAGGATAGAGCTTGGTGGTAGCAACGGTGGCACTGGGTTCTGTGTCAATGATTCGTCTTCCCCTTTCTGGTTCTGACTAAGAGTCGGAACCCACATCTGATTCAGACGCTTTCACTTTGGCCACCAGTGACTACTTTGAGTGGCAGTCAACAGTTTTATGCTAAGGGCTCTTATGTAAGTCACACCACTTCCCGATATCTTTATTTGTCTTTGTGGTATCCCTCTTTTCTTACAGCTTGGACTGGTTGTCCTGATACTGTCCATATTTTCTCTATCCTTTGTTCTGTGGGTTGGGGCCGCCATTTCCTATATTTTGCTGTGAGGGGTTCCTGAACCCAAATTGTCGCATCTTTTGTTTGAGATTTTGCTCGATTTTGATGACATATCGGTAGGTCACGCCCAAGGACAAGATGCCCAGAAATTCCATTAAGTCTGGATGCATCTATGTAGAGAACCATGATATTTGAGCACCAAATGTTGCTCTGAATCTTTGATACCCATCTTGGTGCGCAAGGTATGAAAGATATTTGTGAACTCTGGCACTGCTTGGTCTCTTTCTTATCGCAGTGTGGTCCATTTGGTATACAAGTCGTCATAACTTCCAACAAGGTAGTATTTTTCCTTAAGATCATCCCTGAAGGATTCCCAGGTGGTTGTGACTATAAATAACAAGGGTTCCTCTGTTTCCTTTTTCTCACAAAAAGTTTCCCACCAATCTTTGACATGGGGAAGGGCTTTGAGGAGCACAAAAGTAATCTTTTCTCTATTAGAAAAGTTATGGACAAAAAAATAACCTTCTAGTATATTCAACCACTTGTCTACACTCTCTGCGTCTATCTGACCTTCAAATAAAGGAATATCGAAGTTTATTTGTACCTTGAAGGGGGCG
>JASDQU011027772.1:955-14247 GCA_032191745.1 Picea mariana | reverse complement strand
CCCAGCTGGAAGGAACTTAGTTTCTCGGTTCCGAACCGTGATGACATGGAGGTCTGTAATATTTTCTCTTCCTATCCAATTGATATTTTGCAAATACATGAGTTATTATCCATGGGCATATTTGTTATGTATATTGATGGATTGTTCTATATAATGTGCTAACCTTTTATATTATCACCATATGCTTGTTTTTCTTGTGTTTTGAGGACCTGTTGTAGGTATATAACTTTGGGTCAAAATGCTCAACGGTGGACTTCATCGAACATCTAGACGAGGTAGGCCTCTTTCTTATCTCGCTTGCACATTGGTTTATATAGCAAGTTATTGGGATAGAGTTAATTTATGGAGTCATTTCCGTCTGTTGTGGTTCAACCTAGCCATAGAGATATTTTCCTCATAAAAAATGTAGGATCAGATCACTTATCGCGCATACTATCAAGAGAAGATGCAGGGAATCTAGATGACAACTTGTTGGATTCGTTGTTATTTGCAGTTAAAATGGTGGATGAGTACATCGCAGAAATTGTGCAATTTTTAAGTACATGAATGGGCCCATGAGACATGAAAGTTGCACAAAATAAATAGTTAGTGGTTAAATAATTGGACTACCATTTAATTGCAGGGAACTTATACAAGTTAGTTGTAGATGGAATATTAAGACAATGTGTGTTAGAGTATGAAAGTCCAATGATACTCTCATAAGAGCATAATGGAATAGTAGGAGGACACTACGTAGGTAAAGAGACCATTCAAAATATTTTTTTCATAGATATCTAGTGGCCCACACTTCACAAGGATGACAAATAATACTATCAGGCATGCAATGTTTGTCAAAGGGTGGGAAATCCATCTAGAAGGGATGAGATGCCTTTGCACCCACGAGTTATGTTGTAGGAATTTGATAAATGGATAATAGACTTTGTTAGACTGATCAACCCACCAACAATAATATCAAGAGCTAGGTATATAATCACTGCAACAAAGTATTTGAACAAATGGGCAGAAGTAACACTAGTCATAGAATGTATAGCGAAGACTGTTGCACGGTTTCTAATTTAGAATGCAGTTACACAATTTGGATGCATAAGTAGTCTACTGAGTGATCAGGGGACACACTTCGTGAATAAGATGATTTCAACATTGACTGAGGAATTTCAAATTCATCATCATAGGAGTGCGCCATATCACCCTCAGGCCAATGGGACAGTAGAAGCTTTTAATAAAATTCTGGAGAATGCTCTGAAAAATATCTACAATGTAGGAAGGAATGATTGGTACTTGAGAATCCCTGTAGTATTATGGGTATATAGGACTACAGGTAAAAATTTGACCGAACATACACCTTTTAGGTTGGTCTATGGGAAACAAGCAAGAATGCCAATGGAGTTTATTGTTTCTAGCCTGGGAGTTGCAATGATTATTGATCTTTCCGACTCTGGAGTAGTAGAGGAGAGATTTTCATAGTTGCTACATCTTGAGGAATATCAATTTGTCACTGGGTTCCATCAACGAGTTCATAAGGAAAGAGAAAAGACATGGCATGATAGAAATATTAAACATAAAAGGTTTAAAGTGGGGGACTTAGTATTACTATACAAAAACAAGTTTATGCAACATCCAGGAAAGTTTTGAATGCATTGGTTAGGACCATACGTAATTAAGTATGTGATAGAGGAAGGTGTTGGGTAGTTGAAATGTTTAATGGTGAAGTTCTGGGAGGAATGGTGAATGGAAATCGACTGAAACTTTATAGGCATGGCGGGCCTCCCTCGCACTAGGCTTAATTGTACAAGAACAAATATACCATAGTAGTGTATTATAGCAGGAAAAAGAAAAAAAGAAATAAAAAGTGGAAAAATAAAAAGAACATAAAGCAACGAATTAAAGGCATGTAAGAACTAGGAAGTCTGAAGTGTTAACCGAGGTCCAAAGTGAAAGACTGAAACAAGCATATATAAGTGTGCATAATAAGTGAGTGTCACACAAATGGGTGAAACTACATCAAGCAGGGAGATTACATGTAGAAGCAAAGAACTGTGTAGTGAAAGAACAAGTAAGCCAAGAATACTACATAGAACAAGACTAGAAAGATCGTTAAAGACATTAAAAGGTGGAAATGATGGTTAAAAAGCATTAATAACAAGGCGTAAAGATGACACAAAGTCATAAATGGAAAAAATTGCTGGCGATCATGATAGACTGGCAGTATGAGGAAAAAATCTAGTGGTATATTTGGTAACAGAGAAAAATTAAATCACACATTGAGTACACAATTGGTGGATTAGACCGTTAGTTCAAGCACAAATATATGGGGAAAAATATCGAAGCATTATAAAAGCATTAACGGATGAAAGGGAAAGGGTATTTGTATTCATAAGTGTTGTGAGAATAAAGAGCAAACCATAGGTGAACTAGAGCCGACATAGAGCAGTTGAAGAGTTGAAAAAGGGGAGCATCATTCATATATATCAATGGCACCACCAAAAGTTGGCACACCATTTTCCATAGCAAAAAATTCATCTTGAATGTGACCACCAGTCACACTAGAATTCGAGGAAATGCTCGAAGCTTCAGCTTCGCATCCAAGGTTTCCAAGGGATTACATACCATCGAGAAAGAACACCACACCATAGGTTATATTGTCCAAGGATGAAAAGTACCCACTGGTTATGCCATAAATACCACTTGGTGTCATTATTGAAGGGGACCTGATGGGAAAGGTATTTGCTTTAAATGTTTCAAACCATGAAATAACATATGCACAAAAGTTTTCCAATTTAGCATGAGAGAAGTATTTAAGCACTAGAAGCATACAAGTGACAGGTTCAATACTAGTCGAGCCGCACAGCTGAGCGACTGGGTTAGATAAATCAGGGATATTAAACTTGTTAAAAATCCCACATTTTGGAAGAAGTCAAGAAATAAATACCTACGTTAAGATGTTATTGAGTTGCATCCACAGAGGGAATTTATGGATAGATCCACCAATATCTATTGGTACACAATTGATTGCATGCATAATGGGCTTGCTAACAGTAGGGGGTGATTTGAAAATACTATTCACAAATAAGTCCCAGAAGAAATAATTATCTGAAAATGTGAAAGATAAGTTCAACACCTTTAGAGGAAAGCAAAGGTTGGATGTCTCCAGCATAAGTGATGATGTAGCTAGATTCACAATGCAGATATTGGCATACAAATTACTAAGGAAATTATGGAAGGATAAGGTGTTGGACATAGTAATAGCAGTTGCATAGAAGTGCGTAGAAGGGGTCCAAATGAATTGGGACATGTATTTGATCAATTAGTTTTTGATAGATTTCACTGAAGCCCAGGAGAAAGGCATGCAATTTCACTATGCCTGGATTATTAAACTGATAGCATTGGTTTCCTAGAGGGAGTCGGACGAGTGCGAGTTTTTGAAAACATTGCGAAGAGATCATGTAGCAGTGTAATATGTTAACTTATGGAATACTATGCATAAGAAGAGACAACAAGAAATCAATGTCACCTTCTATCTCTACTTGATCATGATTAGGCACATCATAGAGAACACACCACACATCACTACCGAGACTGTGGAGAACTATCAGTACATTGTGCACTTCAAATCAGGGATGCACCATATGTATATCCAAGCTAAGAGAGACCTGATGCGTCAGTGTATTCCAACAAGATGCAAGTTGATAGAGGAGGGTGTATGCCTTATTTCCAATGAATGGTATGAAGAATGGAAAGTTCCATATGAAGAAATAGATCACCTTGACGAGGAAGAGGAATGAGACAATGAAGGTGAAGAACCAAATGAGGCACAAGGTAGTAAAAAAGAAAACAATGTAGGGGATGGATAGGAGACAATACCAAAAGCACGGGACATGCAACAGACAATCCCAAAAGTAGGGCACAAGATGAAAGACAAGGGTAAGGAGCCAACACCATCTATGCACAAGAAGATGAAATCTAACCAAGAGACATCTATCTACACTATCATAGATGATGATATTGATAGAATCGACTACCAAGTGAGGGATGTCATAGAGGAGGTAGTTCAATAGATTTCACAGCTATAAGAAGACATGAAAAAGAAAATTTAAGAGTGTTTGGTGGTATTACAAAAATGATTGGAGGTAGTGAGCATATCTCCAGAAAGAAGATCCACTTAAGGCCAACTAGCAACCACAGATGGAGAAGCAAGGGCCACCACTTCGTACCTTCCATATATCTCAGCTAGATGCCAAATTTTGAATATCTCACCAGAAGTAATTTAGGTCCCTATGTGGGAGATGAAGGAACAAGAACAAGAACCAAGTCACCTAGACTTAGTCTTGTCACATTATCTGTGGAACCTCTACATGGCTTGCAGGTAGTGGTGGCGTAGGAAATGTAGTTCCACACAGAATA
Source organism: Picea mariana (assembly GCA_032191745.1). Classification (NCBI taxonomy): domain Eukaryota; kingdom Viridiplantae; phylum Streptophyta; class Pinopsida; order Pinales; family Pinaceae; genus Picea; species Picea mariana. Next base: position 9,846 of record JASDQU011027772.1, on the reverse strand, counting down.
AATGACAAAGGAATTAACCAAGGTAGTGACATATAAGGTAGAACTGTAGAAGGTTCATACTGAGGTATTGAAGGATAAGGAATAAGTTGAAAAAAAGGATGAGAGGGTACAACAAGCTGTTCAAAATATATATAGGGATATTCCCAAGACACGGATGGTGATAGAAGCCACAATAGATGAGAAAATATTGAAAATCAACAAAGTAATTCAAGGTTTCCACAATAGGATTGGAGAGCTAGAAGTGCACACCACATCAAGTACACAAACTACAGAGAAGGAACAAAGAGAAAAAGAAACCATAACCTTAGTCACAAACATTAAGAGTCTTGGTGAGGAGTGCGTGAGGTTATGTGAATAAATCACACATATTTGGACACAACTGATGGTGAATCTAGAGCTGAATAAAATCGAAGAAAGAGTAAGAAGTGCGAAGGAGAAGGCACAAAAAGATAATGAAATAATAACACTCTGCCACCAGCGGAACGCATGCCAACCATCCTTGTGAATAGAAAGTTATACTTCGATATAGATTAGATGAGGGAATAGAATAAGAATATTGCACATCTATTGGATCCCCTGCAGGACAAAACACTCAAGATAATAGGGGGATTGGTAGTGACGCAGAGCATGGTGAAGAAAATGGAGCAAGAATGTAAGGAGATGGTTGCAACACTAATGACATAGGCCATAGAATAAATCTTAGAGAGGGAGATTGAGGAAAATAAATAAGTCACTACATCCAGAGAGACATTGCTTAAATTTATGGAGTCATGGAAGGGAGCGATGCAAGAGGCCCGAGTGACTTGGGACGAGCCGCAAGTGAGTTTTGGGGGCCTGTTGGACAGGAATTTTGGATGCAATTTTGAGAAATATCATAAGGGTTGAGGAGATGCATAGTAGAAGAGGAAAGAATAGAAGGCATAATCAGAGTGTGCAGTGAAGGTGCATCTAGGATCGAAGTGTGTAGTAAAAGCGTATTTTAAGGAAAATGAGGAAATAAAGCAAGGATATAAATTAGGAAAAGGAGCATGTATGAGAAAAGGAAAGAAAATCAACATGCATGCGAAAAGGAAGGAAAAGTAACATGAAAGTGTGAAGGAAGGAAAAGCATGCATGAACTATATGTTGTCATGAGTTGTAATGAGTCATAATGAGTTGTCATAGGCTTTTGGGATAAACTAGTAGGTTTTTGAGCCCTAAACTCTGTGCATAAATATGTAACGGGTTGGGGAGAATAGGTTGTTGTTTTTGTTGTTGTGGAAGAATAGGTTTTTGTTGTGGAAGAATAGGTTGTTGTTGTTGTTGTTATTGCTACTGAGAGAATAGAATGAGAGTGAGAGAGAGTCTATGTATGGATATTTAGAGGATATTTATCAGAGAGAGGATTTTACTACAGAGTGTCTAGGAAGGATGGGGAATGATATCATCATGTATCTATTGTAGCGTAGTGTGCAATCTTGAGATGAATTGCACAAAGAATAATCAATAAGCTAGTGATTATGGACATAGCCCAAGGATTGTGTGGACTACATTAACTTTTGTGCATGAATGTGTCTTTTTATGTGATTATTTATAGATGTTTTGCTTATGCATGATTATATCTAGATCTATTTGTTATATGAGTGATGAACAATAATTATGAATGTTCCAGTTAATGTTCTATGTCACAATTGCATTATAATGGTGTTGTATAATTAAGTTTACTAATTAATCAAAGGATAAGAGACACATAATATTGTGCACAGGTTACATTAGTATCACTAAACATGTTGATGACCTCACATCCCCTCATCTCCACAGAAACTTGGTTCCTGCCGTCCCAGTAGATACCTTGGGTGAGACTTCACTTGCATACAGGTGATTCCAAAAGGGACAATATATGAAGGGTTTTGTTGGTTAGATAAATTGAACCTACGATATTAAAAATTCTTTCCAACACACTCTATACCCTCGGTCCCCCAATTATATACTGGGAAATTAAGGGAGTTACATGCGCAAAGGATGGAAATGACTACTCCATCTATGGTAACTGAAGAAATGTTCACTACTTCGCTCTTTCCCAACCCCATTGAGAATACATACAAGTTGGGCATAAGTGCGGACAAACTAGTTGTTGACTGGATACTACTAGAACCAATCGATCCTAGTCCACTGCCTCCATGGTAGAATATGACCGGTTGGGCATGCATGAGGAAGTTCTATGACCTGACAAGGGACGTTGTGACCAATTAAACAAGGGTGAATTGATGCAGGGGTTTGCAGGAAGCATGCATGTCACCCCCAGCAAATAAGACTTGTGCGTGTATAGGTATGTCACTACCAGAGTTAAAGTATGGAAGCCCTAATTTTTTCATTCCATAAAAATTGATACCTTCATTTTATGGTACCTATGGGAAATCCTATTAAGGTGGTGACTAGCAATAAGTGTTCATATCCCTCCTGAAGATTTCTCACGTTTTACAATAAAAAGGGGTGGGCATGAAACTCACATATAATAGGGATAAGATGGCTCAAATATCTAGAATTTCAGTGGGTCCACATCATGAAACTCTCGATCATTTACGATTGATAGGATTACCAATATGGAATAAGTATGAATTTCCCAGTGGAGGTCATAGAACATCGTACAACACTCCAAGTCATTAATATATTGCTACATATCTCCCCATTTGTACTTTTGTAACCTCCTGGAAACTTCCCTCTCTCCAAATTAATACTTGGCTAGCTAGGAATCAACATTCCTATTTGTACAAGAAAGGATTCACAACTTCAGAATGGTGGAATAGTAGAGAGAAATAAAGTAGAAGTCTAGAATCAATAACCCAATGCTAGCGATTAACAGAACCTAGCGGAAAAAATTTAAATGGATTCATCAAGTATGCCCTAGGGCCGAAATAAATCCAAGACTTCCCAAGATCATCAAATATCAGAGCCATCATTGTGTTGACATGTAAGCTTCACAGGATCCCGAATGGGAAAAGTGTAGGATGTGAAATTCATCGACTATGATGTCCAAGACCTTGGTCAGATCCTCGCCTTGGATTTTCATAATCATCCGAAAATGGTTTGAAGTGCATACTGACAATAGTTAGTGCTCACACAATATTGGTCCAAGCCTCTTCAATAGGCCGACACACTATCCTTGGTCAATTTCCCTTATATGGGGGTGGTGACTATTCACATCCTCTTTTTACTTACTTTCCTACATGGTGGATACCTAGGGTTGGGGGGGAAATATTTGTTCAATGAAGTATCAATTCGACAGGTTATAGGTTTACCCATGCATGGAAAAGAGCCCAAAGAAGTGTTAACTGCTAAAGATTTTCCCTAGAACTAGGTAAATGGCACATATAGTACACTTTGGAAAATGCATGGGGTGGTTGTTTCTTAAATCAATTCCTGGTTGACTAGGTTTGCTACTCAGTTGAACATATATAAAATCATGTGTAACTATACAAAGGAATTCCCACTTGGGGTAGTCATCATAGTTAAGTGATGCCTAGAAAGTGTCCATATGTCTTGGGAACGTTATGTTCTAAATGAGTTCATTAATGACTATTTAGATACCCAAGACTTTAGGAAGGACTTTCATTACAGTTGGATATTACTACTCCTTGCCATGGTGCTCTGGAGGTCCGTTATAGGTTTTGAACAAACTACGAGGAGTGGACATGTCTTTGATGCTCCATGATTCCTTCCATTACATGAAAGCAGGGATCCTATCATCCAACACTACCACAAAAAAAAAAATCAAAGTTGGTACCAATAATTGACTTAGGAAAATGCTTCACAAATCCATATCTCATGCACCAATATGGATGGGTATGATGGCTAGCTTCTATTTGAATATAATTTTCATAACATGTTCATCTATCCTAATGATGACCAGAGGTTTGCAATGTTTCTACTCTTTTTCTATGTCATGAATGAGGAAATCCAACAAGTCATTGCCAAGTTGCTGACACATCTTCAACTAGTCCCATATGAAGACATGGAGACTCTAGAAACATGCATTAAGCACAACTAGGACCAAATTGGGCTGAAGCTATGCAACTATAGGCACAACACACGATATCCATTGGGGGGATCCAAGGATGATACCTTGACCAAGCACCCTCGAGAAACATGCCCTATGAAATAATAAAAAACTTATACCCTGGTCAGTGAAAAAAGGAAACGAATTGGTCCAACCATCCAAATTACCACCCCCCAATAAAATAGGGTCCCAACCAGATGACATCGGGTATCACAAATTTTATAACTGCACTTAAAATACAATTGTTGTTGTAGCAAAAAATACACATAGAGGATACTCGTAATTTCGACCATCTATGTCTACAACATAGGGGCACAACATTGTCATCATAAACTCTTACATGACCACTGACTTAAGGGAGAAATTCCAGTACTCCCACACAGGTTCTTCAATTTGACCCATTGGCATCAATTCGAGTGGACAACACCAACATCGTTATCCTGTTGGCATCGATTTTGACTCCAATAGTCCAAGACTCTATTGCCACCATACTTTCTGAGTTGAGTGAGAAACACCAAACACTTGACCATGCTCATGCTCATGCATAACTATAGCTCCAACATCAAGTGGGCATTCTATGAATAATGAAATGTGTGAACATTATCAAAAGGAGGTTCATGAGCACTAGTTCTTGGAGAAGAGGCATGATACATAGTTTGTGGCCCATGAAACTGTGCAAGATCAATATACTAAGATTAGTACAACATTCACTGATGTTATCAGGATGGTGGATAGTCTATATGCACATATGCCAACTACTTCAACTCAAGGTCATGAAATTCCCTCCTCTCTCAATATCTTGGCCGTGAAGGCACACCTACAGAATTTGGACTCACAAATTACATCTCTATGTCCACCACCCCCTCAAGAGAACCTAGATACAATTCAGTTGCAACACAAAATTGGGTTGGAAAAACAACCCATCCAAGAGGGTCAACACAAGTTGCATGCATTTTTGAGTGTGGTCGACTACAAATTCAACTTATGAAATCATATAAAAAACCCTCCCAAGACGATATCGATTGATGATCATGTTCATGCAACTAAGGATAAAATCATGCAACATAAGAGTAGCATGACCTCTTTACCTTCAGGAGAGTGCACCACTACGATGGAAAATATTGCAACTAAGAGAAAAGATATTATTTCTTCTCACATTGAGCAACAAAATATATCTGAGCTCATCACTACTATGGATGATAAACCCTTAGTATTTTATACCTAGTTGACAAATGCACAAGTTGTGGCCAACCCCTTGATCAATAAATTAAAAACAATAGATCTGACATATGATCAGGTCACCCTAACTGATGCATATGTGGTTGTTCAAATCATCTAGGATCTTCAGGGCCACCTCAATGTGCCTGATCAATAGTTCACAGAGTTCATCCAAGAGCTCCTACAGACAGTTCCATTCATCATGTTGTTCATTTCATGAGGAAGTTGGCTTGAGGAAGAGACAATTAATAGTGATGGGGGCCTTTTGGCACCCAAAGTTTTGGGTAAATATCACACCTGCGTGTTATCACTCTGTAATTTCCCTTGGCTGCAGGAGGGAAACCACAGAGGTAACCATAGACCACTTTAGGCTTAGAATATGGTCTTTCCAAAACAGAGAGGGATCTCTCAATGTAAATTAGGCTCAGTGGCCAGATATGAAATAGAAATAAGGTTTTAATATGTGGTGGCATAGCACAGAGAGAAATCCATTGGGAATGGAGTCAACTTTGAAGCAAATGGAACTATCAGTGACTGGTGGTAAAAATATCAAGGAAGGAAAGGCTAGATAGGTGATAATATTTTAGTTTAAATATTGTTGTTGTATGATGGAAGAAAGAGAACAAAAATTATCCACATTCAGAGCACCAACTGAGATGAATTCTGATTGGGTTAAGAAGAGATAACATTACTTAAATTGCTTGAATCTAAAACATCAATATCAGATGAATTCTAGACAATTATCTTTCCAATTTAACCATATGAAGGTTGCATATGAAATGAGAAAAAAACACAATAAATACATACATGAGAGGGAAACAAACACTTCATATCACCACCACAATAATCTTTGGTATGAATATCATTGTACTTCTGCACTAATATTTCATTAAACTTCAGAAAAATTACAAAATGTTCAAAAGAAATATCCTCTATTTTTCTGCCAACTCCTTTAGTCAATCAAAATTACAAATATATATATAGAAAACACTAGTCCCCAAGATGAGGAGGTCGAGATCAATGCCTTCCCAAAGTTGGATCTGGTTACAGAATTATAGAAACACATTTAGAACTATCTACTAGGAAATAGGAATCAATTTTCTGGAAAATAGGGGTCAAAGATAACACCATATATCTCAAATCATGATAGATGTTACAAAAATGAGAGAAGTTTTTGTATATGAACCCATTATTTAGAAAAATTATTTCAGTTTTTGAAAATTCCTCTCTAGACTCTCGGGATCTGTGCCCAAAGATAATGACTAAAATAGGAAATGATTAAATGTTTAAATCTGAAAAATAGGTTGTAAAGATCCATTCGAATATTCCAAACCATGACACATGTTAAGAAAATGAGAGGTTTTTGTGAATGAGCATGTTCTTGACAAAATACTCTTTCATTTTTCAAATATTCCTTTGCAATGTCTCAAGATCCACACCCAAAGATAATGACTAAAATATGAAATTATTAAATGTTTAAATCTGAAAAATAGGTTGTAAAGATCCATCTGAATCTTCCAAACCATGACACCTGTGAAGAAATTGTGAGAATTTTTTCTGAAGGGGCTCATTCTTGACAAAACCCTCTTTGATTTTTTGAATGTTCCTTTTTATGTGGTCAAAAACAAAGTTTGAAGTTGACTGCAAAAACAATCATTTCCAGAACTTGCACAATGAACTTGCATAGCGAACTTGCGGAGTAAGTTTCCTTTTGACATTTTATTCTATTGTTTGGATTTTTATGATGGTTGAAGGTTACCGATTGATATTTTGACACTTGAGATGATGATAAGCATCCCTAAGACCACTTAATTACCCTTTTAAACACCATTTTCTTTAAGATCCTAATATATGTCAAATACTCGATTCAGACTTTGACCCTTGAGAAAATTATAGGACACTAACATTGGCTCCAATGGGGATATTGTCTTCCTTGTCAGGTAGAAAATAACGAATTGACGAGGTGTCTTCATCCATTGGTTTGTTCCCAACCTACAAACTGACTTGTGTACTTCTCCAACTGAAATCAAACCCACTTTGAAAACCAAAACTATACACTGAAACTATGCACACATTTCAAACCATACTACTAGAATCCAAATTGAAACAAATGCTTGCCCAACAAGCTTATTAGCACAACATTCCTATTCTAATCAGCTAAGGCAACTATTGAATTCAAGTGATCTCATATTTCTTATGTAATCAATCAAACAAATGCCTACTTGATTGGACTTTGCTTTGATTCTCTCCAAAACGAAAGAAAAGCTTAAAAGATGGCAACTCAATATGAAATCTAAATCCACCTTCAAAGTTTATGAACTCTGCAAAATTCACTTTCCTTAATGATTCCAACAAAACTGCAAAAGAATCTTGAAAAGCATGATACATTACCCTGTCTTGAAGGTCATCAAAAAAACAAGAATTCCCTTCATTTACAACTGCTAATTGTTCTATGCCATCCAACGCAAGATCCTTTTCAGAATGAAAGAAAAAAATATGTTCATCAGGCTTATCATTCACATCAAGGAAAATAATAGTGTGTTATTGAAAAGCTTTAATTGAGGTAGCCACATCATCAATTGCAAAAAGTCCACAAATGACCCTTCATGGATATCAACAAGAGTGCCATCTTGATTTTTAGGAGAACTGAGACAATCAGATTCATGCACATTATTCTCTTTCCATTATGACTTTGTGATAAAAATGTGATAGGTTGATACATTCATTTCCTGAAATTCTATGTCATATGATGGCTTACTGTCTAAAGTTTCTATAGATGCAATTTCAGAAATCTGATTTTGACCAACCTTTTCTTGAAACAAAGATTCATAAAATGCATAATCTGAAGAGAATATGAATGGTTATCCTCATAGTCTTGATCACATGAAGACTGGAAAGGCTGCTGCAAATTTTCATCAAATTCAAGAGATGGAACATGGCATTCATCATTAAAATTCTGATCAGTTTCACCTTCAATCAAAGGGGAAGATAATGTTTACTGAAAATCAACTTTACCTTTGTAAATATTATACTCTAATCTGTGTTCCGGATGTTGAAAAAGATTTTCATAAATGGCCTCTAAAATTTCCTCATCCATGAACTCATCATCTTCATAATCATTCTCCAAGTTTTGAATAAAAAATTCAAAATGATGACAACAGTCTTGAACCAATAACAATGATGGATATGATCTTTTATAATTTTCAAAAAAGATTGTATGAAAATATTGTAATGAATTAAGACATGCAGATGGTAAATTTTCATACCATTGTTTTTCCTTTCGCTCCAAGGTGACCATGAATATCTTCATCAAGCAGTCTTCATGAAATTGAACCTTTAGCCTACACACATGCATATGAAATTTAACCAAGTGAAGAGAAACATTGTCTCCTTGTTAAGCCCTAATATTGGATCACTACCCCTTAATTGGGGCATATTATATTAGTAATGCTATTTTATTTATGTCAGCTTTAGGCCATTAGTTTTAATTTAGATTAGTAATGTTATTTTAATTATGTTGGCTTTAGGCCATTATTTGTAATGATACCTCCTAGTCTCCTATATATACCAAGGAGACATTTTCATTTTGAATCATCTTGTACTTGAACATTTAAGTGGGGTAAAAGGAGGTTTCCCC